>JRZD01000011.1:6624-26817 GCA_000826945.1 Eimeria nieschulzi
TGTGTTTATGCACAGTGATACTCTTTCTTGCCACTGCAGCCAACGCCGAAGAATGTCTTGGGAATTCAGATTCAATATGGGATTACTTCTTCTTCGTTGTCGAAACGATGTTCGCCATCGGCTACGGCAGTCCGAGGTACTTGGGCTGTGCGCCTAGATCATACAGATATACTTATATATATATATATATATATAGGTATAGATATAGATATAGATGTGCAAGAAATTACACGGAGGGGACAGGCCAGAAGCATCCATAGCACTTTCAGGGCTGCTTTTACAAACGATCGCTTCTCACGGGATCACTCTCTTTTTTGCAGGGGGCTTTGCCAAATTAAAAAGTAATACGCATGACATGCTGTTTTTTGGTTGGATTCAGGTTTCCTTCTTGCCGTGTATCAAGTTTTATGGTGACTCCGATCGTGGTTACGGGTGTACTTCTGAATTCTCTGATCCTTGGTCTTGTTTTCCAGAAATTTTCGTCCGCCGCCAGAAGGAAGTGGGCACTGGCTTTTACGCAAAAGGTTATTGTTTCTAGTGGGTAAGACGCTTGCTGCAGCGGAGTTGGCAATACTATGTGCGGAATTGCACAACGAATCGCTAAGGGGATTGTGGATAGTTCTGGTAGTCTCCCTCCTACATTAAATATTAGGTTTCCCATGTTACATACAATTACCTATCGTATGCACCCTTTAATTAAGTGACAGTTGTTACATATAAGGAATATAAACCTCTCGAAGTTGATAAAAAAACGCGCGTTCCGGCAGCTAGTTGATGAACAGTCGGAGGTTCGGCTGCTATGCAAAGTGGTAGCCGGAGTTTTTCTGTACCGGCCCCGAGGAACAGCACAACTATATGTTTTGCTTCGGCTTAGCCTGCGGCTCTGGTACTTACCTCGTCTGCATTTGTTTGAGTGGAACCACTTGGACGGCGTTTTACCTGAAAAGCGGTCTTTGCAAACAGCATTCGACTTGCGCTGACGTGCGGGTGAAGGAAACTTCATGAGGTTCCAGGACTCTCACCGAATGGGGACGGCTTCGTCGTTAGTGAGAGCAGCTCACCATCGTCTTCCCGTCGGAAACCAGCAGCTGAAAGCACAGGGCGCCTACCTACCGGGTCCTCCAAGGCCCCATTGAAGGAGCCGCTGCTTCAAGGCATTCCTGAGGTGGAGAGTAAGTCATTGTGGACTCGGCTCCGTGCTGTGGAAAGTCTTTAGCAGCTAAACTGCACGGCCTGAACGCGCTTCCTGTCAAGGTGCTGCCATGGAGGCTCTGTTTGCCGTGAACTGCGTTCAGGTTCTCCTGAAAGCATTAGCGAAGGGCACGAGTCATCATGCAGTGTGGAAACGGACTTGCAGGAATTCCGACGAGACATGCCGAGTCACACATACATAGCTCGTCCCTCGAACGAAACGGTACTGCTGAAGACCTGCGAGTGGGAAGCCACAAGCACTTCGCCTGTCCAGCGTAATGAGGGTAAGAGCAGAACCTGTTGCACGTCCCTCAGCATCTTTGACAGCTGCTGAGCGGCTCGCTACCTCAATCGTGCTTCAAAACGTGTGTACATGCATCAGGTCGCTCGGGAGGCTTGCAAATATCTTTTCGCGTGTTGAATATTACAGAGACGTCTTTCTTCAACCCACGGCTTGCGTTGTACCTTTTGGTGAGCACTCGCGTAACACGGATTCCTACTCTCTGTATCACTTGCTCATGAACAATTTGCCTTACCTTCACCTGAATGGCAGGCATCTTACGTATATAAAAGTCCGCACAGGCTGCGTGCTACTGGGCTGATGCGCAGGTGCACCGTAGGGGAGGGCTTTCAATCCGTCAGTTCTCCACGTTCCACACTGACACCCCGCTAGAGTTCATGGCCTTGCCCATTACTGTGACTGTAGGCAAGATTCAATGAACCTGTTGCAAACCACCTCTAATGGCAATTGAGTTCCTCATAATCCGTCTTTCGTGACATCTTTGGTGCAATCATCTGGATCGCTTGAGCTGCTCTCCTAGCGCGAATATCTGGTGACTGCTGCTGAACTTACTAACCAGCCGCTCCCTTTAATTGCAGGTAGATCAAAACGATGTGGGAAGTCCTCTGCGAGATGTGACGGAGGCGCAGCTGCGTAATCAGGGCCATTGTTACGAGCTGCTAGCTCTGTTATCCTTTACTGACAACAAGACGTCCCGCACTGTGGAAGTGAGCAAGAGGTATGTTTGCACGTCGCCAAGAGGCTTTAAGAGTAAAGCGCTCAAGACATATGGAGAACCAGACTACACGCCTACGCACGCTAGTGTGCATGGTGTGCACATACAGATGGAATGTACTTACACTAACTTTCCTGCGCATATATGATTATCTATTTGTGGGATACGCACACTACTGGTATGTTGCGTGGGTATATGGACATGTGGTGCGTATATGTTTAGATACGTAGTTACTTGAATGTATATTGTCTTTCTGTGTGTCGCCGCAGCTGGAGGCTGAGCAGCGCAGTGTGGAATGAAACCTTTGTACCAATCGTACGGCAATCCGGTCCACAGTCTTCTCGTAAGGACCTTACACGTTACACTTGCTTACTCAGCCGGCCTGAGATGGCAGCACGATTGCGGAAAATACTGGTCTACGGCTCATCTATGCTTTTGTTCTGTAATGCGCAGTGTCGGTGTCTTCGGCCATGTCTTTGCATAACGCATAACTTCTCTAGATATTCACAGCGTGCCCATAGAACTTTATATCTTGTCTTCTTTAATGCACTCAAGACGTGGCGTGTAACTTTTTGCGTACGAGGTCTCTTGTTCTACCATATATGCGCGCCTATGCCTGCGTGATATCAATTTGGACTAGTGGCCCGGGACGCTGCGGCAGTCTGCCTTGGTGTTTCTTCTGAGATCGTTGTTTTGCTGTCCTTGGGCCCCGCAGGAGCGTTTGAAATCGACGTTGATAACTTGAGCACTACCCGAGTGTGTCTTCCATTCACCGTGAAGTTCACCCACACAGAACTCGTCTCCAGGCCAGGGAAGAAGAGTTCAGGAGGCTTTGCTCTTGGTGGCGTGTTGTGTTTCTGTGCTTCAGGCACTAAGAGCTACTTCATGACAGTCTTGTCTTTCATCATCTGGTCATTGCAATAATCATTCGTTCTGTTCCTCTGCCAGGAGCTGCTGTTGCTGTGGCTGCTACAGCAACAGATACAGCAAATGAGCCCGAGTTTAATGGAAAAGATACCAGCAGCAGCAGCGTCTCGCGGGATGTTAAGAAAAAGGCAGCACAAGCCTCTTAGCCTCTCAGTGGGCATCTGTACAACCTCAGATATAGGGCTTAAGGCTTGCATATCCAACATGGCAACCTCTCTAGTCACCTCCTTTCGGGCAGAGATAGAACCGAGATAAAAATAAACGAAAGACAACTCAAAAGCAAAAGCAGGCATGCAGCGTTCCAACTGCATGAGCATCTTTATTCTTGGGGGGAGCGAAAGGCTCACTTAGGTATTTTTGAACTTTTCTAACGCTTTCGTTGTTAGCATCGGGGATTCGGGGTTTGTGCTGCAGCCTCTACTAACACAACTATGAGGTTTATGTTTAACGAAGAGTAATCTACGGAGATTCCATCTGTAGATTACTTTTCAAACTTTTGTTATTGCATCTATAAACTGTAGGCATTGAACACCATCATGCTTCCTTGGGGACGCCCTTTAACCAATGATTCAACACCAAACCTTGAACTATAAGTGCTAACTCATAACCTCCACCCTGAGAGAGCACTCACCTCCGATCGGACTGCCTTGGCAGACGTGCGTCTCCAAACAATATCTACACGTATTCTGCCTTTGAGTAATAACAACGCACACGCCACGCCGCGGCTGCCTGATAAAGGGAAACGGCAGAATACAGGTGCAGCCGTTCAAAGTGCAGCAGCAATATATGCTGTGGTATTGGGCATGAAGGTTGGACTGAATTGGTTACAAGCTCGTAAGCATCTTCCTTACGTAAAGTATCAGCCGGCTGGAACCACCTGGGACAGGCGACTGACACACTCATGCGGAAAACTGAGGTACAAAATAGCAGGTTCTGTATCCTAAAACATCAGTAGCAACTTGTGGAAACCTAAGCAAATGATTACACGAGAGTCTCTCCTTTAGGGTCTTGTAATAAACTGAACTGCCTCCCAGTAATTCGAACCAAGGTGAAGCATGAGGCTTCCTACCAAGCGGACGATTGATGTCCAAAGCCGTTGGATCGTATATGCCTTCGTCAGCGCGCATGCAAAAAGGAAATCACGGGCACAGTTTGTTAAAATACCGCCTATACGTATCATCGATGGCTCCATTGTTTACTGCAGTTGAAAACTATAAACCTGTATGCCTCTTGATCATTGGACCGCATTAGCAGCTTCGAAGGGCATGAATTAAGTATTGCCAGGGTGCGAAGAACGTGGTAAAAGATAAGCTGTCCCGCAGTCGGACCTTTCAGAGCGACAAAGACGAGGTGTAGTAACTCTCCAGCGCACAGCTGCTAGAAAATGTGCGAAAGGACTAGCATTCGTATATCGTACAAAACTTTGAATCGCGCGACAGGAGGGCAATTGAACCCTTTCCGTGAAATAGGGTCTTCCTCTTCATGGATGTACTTACCCCCGCAATGGAAATACAGTGGTAATCGTGACATCCTCGAAAGGACATGCGGAGAATGAATGTTTTGAGGAAACGGTACCAACGCTTATGCTGCCAGAACGACGTGATCGTGACTACGAGTTTCCAAACACAAGAATGGAACAAAACATACGTGGCGTGTATTTGCTCTTCTGCCTTCGAGCAGCTGGAGACACCACTCCGGTTCGAGCTGTTATGTCCAAGGCTTGGCCAGGCAGCAGCTATCACATGGACATGATTGCCGTTTCCCAATCGGGTTAGTGATCAGGTGGTCAGCATGAAAAACCCACAATGCGGCCAACTTTTGTTTTGAAAACGGGCACTCAAGCTTGCTGGTGTTAGTGATATGAGCGACTTCCCTTGCAGCTTCGCTGTTTGCTTATCTTAACGAAGTTTGTGATAGTAGCAGGCCCATTGAGATAAACTGACAGCACCGGCATCGCTGTGTAAAGCTATAGTTACAGGAAGCAAAAGACAATTTTCTTTTACTAATGCTGCTGGTCCATGGAGCAACCTGCTTGTGAGGGAGCTGGAGGATCGATTTTCGGGGTCACGATGCTGTGCATTATTCTACTGAAATGTATAGCAATTCTTCATTTAAGCACAACAGTTTTAGGAGAAGATGCTTTTCTTTACTGGTATGGCACTAGGTTCCGTACTTCGGTGCATGTACCTGCTTGCCCATAATACGGTTGAAGAGGTGACCCTCAGGTGATTAATGTCATCCAGCGCAAGAGATATTGAACTATACTAACATAAATTATATAAACCTAACATGCATAAAATTTTACAGGTACTATCTTCGGGGAGAGGTAATGGGAATTTTCATGCTATGAAACGTGTAGAACTGCAAAGACACCAGGAGGCCTTGGGCTGGAAATGTCCGCGGCCGCTGACCACTACCTCTTCCTAACAAAAAAACCATATTGTGTCTAAATTATAACAATAACGCCTGGAAGACTTGACATCAGTCACCAACAGTAAGGACCTATGGTGGCGGATTGGAACGGGTGCTCGCAGGAGTAATCAACATCGACAAACCTGCCGCTAAACCACTTCCCCTGAGCCTCTACCGCGAGAGACGTAAAATAAGCCATGCAATAAGTTACGTTGCAAAAAGGGGAATTTTTGAACTCTTCAGGAGGAGCCCAGCTGTGGAACAGATCATCAAGTCTGGATGGCAAGCAGAGGGCTCGCGCACGAACGCCCTAAGAGTGCCCCAGCAGCCTCATAAAAGTAACGGTACACCTGAAATGGTTTCCTTTCTTTCAAAGCAAAAGCTCTTGCAGCGGCTCTGCTGAAGGTCGGAGGTGACAACTTTGTGTCCACTTTGGCAAGGGCAACCCGCATGAATAAATCCGATGGATAAATAAATCGTGTGTTCGCTCGGCCTCGATTACTTACACTGGACCAGCAATAGGGCATTTTCAAAAGGTTTTCTTGTTGTAATTTTGAGGAGGTGGACATGCACTGCGCAAACCTCCGCTCGGACTGCACGCATGGCAACCCAATTGTGGGTGCCCGCGCCTGGAACTACGAACATCAGCTGCACTTGCAGCGTTTGAAGGCGGTCGTGGCAAACATAAACAACAAGAAACCTTACATGGGAGACATCGAACAGCAGCACAAGAGACCTCGGAAATCTTACCAGCAGCGCTCCAAAGAGAAGATGCAAGCACATGAAAATTTCAAGATGCTGACTACGATCGCAGCTACAATGAATCGGCCATGCCCTGTGTATTCAAAGCCATTTCCAGCCCACAGCCTTAACATCAGCGTACGACGCAAGGAGCACCGGAGAATACTTAGGGAAAACCAAGTGAGACAGAAGAAGAGTTGGCTCCGTCGTATAATTCTCTCAAATAGTCATATGCAAAATTTAGAACCACTAGGCTCGCAAGATTCGTTTTTATGCTTTTCAGCAAATGCTGGAACGACTGGAGAGGTCCAAACCTTTGGTGGGTACAGTGGATCAATATAGGCGAGATTTTGCAGAACACGAGCGCCGCCTTCTGTTATGCAGCTACAGCTGCCGCCGAAATGGGGGGGCGCACCCTTCATTGGCTCCAGCAGTACCGGGGTCTGCTACAAAACCGCTCAGTGGTAGTGCTACTTCCAGGAGGCAGGACACTGATGAAACAGCCAAACAAAAGGTACCAAAGGGTGCCGCTAACGAGAAAGATCGTTTTTGCCTCATCCACAGAATACGTGCGCGCGCAGCTTATGAGGATAATTGAAGCTTGAAAGCTACGTGGAAAGAATCTTTACACGAGACATCTCCCTGTTCTTTTTTCTGTTGCAGATAAGGATAAAGTGCTACAAGCCTGGGGAAGCTCCGCATGACACAATGATGATATCTGCACCCTACGGTTTGCCCGCTCCGAAGTCGCCAGTAGCTGGGAAGAAACAATTCGATCAGCGATGGAAGGAGTTTAGTTGCTACCCAGCATCTAGGCAAATGTGGGCTCCACCGAAGGTGTTTAGTCCTAAGGATCTCCCAAAGCCGATATACGCTGCTAAATGATTAGACGTAGTGAGGGCAGCTCAACGAAGCAGAGGCCTGACGCTACCGGAGGTCACACTTTGATAAGTTTCTTCAGGATATCCTATGTTAAGGCAATAGCACTACGCCTAGATTCAAGTGCGTGTACGCCACTTGAAGTTACAGTTCGTCGTAGGTGGCTGCAGCAGGGTGAATCTTGAGCCCCCATGCCGATATCCTCGTCTTTGCTTAACAAGATATATATGTTTATGCCTATTCCTAGCTGGCCCGCCACCAGGTTGCCGTTTTGCACCCAACGAGAATCGCTGGGTGAAGGTGCAACGCTCTCTTTCGGAGCGTTATGCCCAACCTACTGTGAAATTGTTAGCGTCCTGGCGGCAGTGTACTGCCTGATATAGATGTACTGATCCTGAACCCTGTGAGGCTGACAACCCCAGGCGCGTCCTCTGAGTTCCCTATTACCAACGTGAGTCAGAAAAACAATACCTTCACCACGGCCCCCAACGCATATGAAGCTAGTGTTCGTGTAATACAATAAGCTGTGGTAGGCCACAAACAACTGCCACAGTACGATGCACGATAAAACGTGATTTCGGCGCTTCAATAGCCATAATGGCTTTTAAACAATAATCAGCTTTAGACCATTAACATAAAACGTTCCTGGCAGGTTACGGTCCCTTGGGATCTGGAAAGAAAAACGATAGACACACTAGCTTGTCTAGGCCGAAAACTTTACCCAAAGCTTAACCATAATCTGTACACCAACCACCTCTGCGCATTCTATGCCTTCACCGCCTCAACGAATAGCTCAAACGAAGTGGTTTAAGCCTTCCCATCGTTTCGACCCCATCACACATACGCGGTCACGCACCAATTCTCCAACCTAAAGCATTCCCACAGCAAACAGACACCCCGACTATTAAGAGAGGCGCACTCCCACGTCTCGAAGGAGACGCGCTACGCAGGCAGACTCCGTCTTGCCCCCTACCCTCGAGGCTCTGCTAACTCACTACGAAAGAGACCAATTGGCTGCCCGTTTTCCATTCTCAATTGTGATGCCTCAAATTTTCCCACAACCTCTTGTTCCTCACCCGGTCTTGGATCCTTCTAACAAGTAGATAACCCACAGGCCGAGCTGGTAAGGCCAGTCTTATTGCTTCTGGATAGTGTGGAGTGAAGGCGTTTTTGTGCCGTTTTCGAGAGCGCTGGGATCAAGCTATACATTTATCATTCCTAAGCACTTGCCACCTCGAGACTGATTCCTACTCGCTAAGATGGCAAGGTTCAAATTTATAGATAGTTTCATACACCTCGGCAGCTCATGGCATTGAAGCTGGCTGCATTTGAGAGCCCCAATCCATCGCTGAACCACATGCAAGATGCGAACTCGAGCATGACTTCAGTAATTATCATGCTTCCTCTTTGGGGATAAGTTTGCATTCGCGAAAATCAAGGTATATTCCGCACGTTCTGTTCCTCTGTTGATTTTTCTAAAATAGTTTTGTCGAGGCTCCACCAAAAAGAGAAATGAAGCATAGGATGTAACACAGCGCTGCTTAAACGCTAATCGCATTGTTAATGCAAAAACATATATTTACAGGGTCAAGAACGCGTTGAGCGCTAAAGAGTTTAATAGAATGGCTCGAGTATCCTGTAAGACCCCAATACAACACTTTGTCGCTCAGGGCCAAGAGAAAACAGCTGGACTGGAGCCAGCGAAACAAATAATGATAAGCTGTGTACTAGCGAGCACAACTGGGGTGGACAAATTAAGTGCCTGTTTCACAAAGTAGGTTAGCTTCCCCTCGAAACTCAGTATCCCCAAGGCGTGGAATGGTGTGGTCTGCTGACTCCAGAACAGACAGCAGTAAACGATGCAACAATCCACACACACTTAGCGAATGAATAGAGTAAATGACCGAAACAAACAGCGGAAGGTTCAACTGTGCAGGGTTTTCCTGTGAAAACAAGCTTTCAGAATGAGTGTGGGGCCCCTTCGAGCATATGGACTCTAGGGCCCACCAGTCGAAGGGACTCCTGCAAATTCTCTTCAACACCTCATTGATTTAAATTTTTGCATAGCCAATGCCCACACCTTCAACCCAGTATACAACAGAAGCAGTAAAAGGTAATAGATCCTACGAACTCCTTGCAGGCTTGTGATGGCCATAAATTCACCTCCAGTTGCCTCGGAAGGACGACATTCTTTGGCTTATTACTAGAATTTTGGTCCCCTTTCTCTCTCCAGTTAACGATGAATGAGCCTGTGGGCTTGAGGCGCCATACTGCTCTTGGTAGCTCGGTGAAGAGACTCAAAACTCCTGCCCCACACAAGATTGCAGACGGCAAGGCCTAAGGGAAATCCGTTCGTTATCAGTGCATCCAAGGCACATTTGTTGATGAAGGCATTCTTTTAGAGTTGCTCTACCTCTTCACCTGTATGCGGCTTTGACCTGCAGCTCCGAATGCCCTACCCACAAGACCAGTGGCGGTCGGCTCGTTGAGCACATCGGGAGAAACTTGGAAAACAGAGCTTAACCACCCACCTGTGCACCGTCAGAAATAGGAGAAAATGGCTCGTGGCAAGCGGTCATTCAGGGGCGCCGAGCTAATGGGCAAACGGCGGGCAGCCAAATACTTTGGAGCAACTGAAGGCGAAGGAGAAGCTAAAAGCGAACCACCGAGTGCAACGTATGATGAAATTGTTTACGAAAATGCCGCCTTTGAGGAATATTACAAAGTTAGTGATAGACTTTTTGTGGCAAGAAGGGCTTGTGGTGCCGAGTTGTGGCTTCTTGATGCCATATTTTTTACATGTCGCCGATCAGCAGTATGCTAGAGATAGCAACTCAAAATCTCATACTTACATGTCGTTATTTAGAATCTCTGCTAAAGTGCGTATTGATCCTGGAGTACAATTAAGAAGCCTAAGTGAGCTGGTGCTTGTGGCAGGCCCAGGGCATTTGCCCACCTGAAGAATGGGATGATTTCATGTCTATCCAGCGTCTTCGCTTGCCAGGTATATGGACCTTGCAACTGAGCCTGATGGATGGACTGTCTATCACTGTTTCTTACAGGTAACCGCGCTCTGTTTGCAAAACACAACCCGATGTATTTTTGCGCTAAAATACCACTTTTGCAGCCGCCGTGCGGGTCAACGTATCTCAACCGCTTTGGCGGAGCACGAGAACTTTGCTCATGCAAATGAACAAGGAGGGTGTACGCCGTTCACCTACCAACCGTAGTAGCTAAGGAGCACAGTGCCAACTTATTTAGGAAGAACCCCTAAATGGAAATCTCAAGCGTCCAATTTGGACAATGCTGAACTTGGCCTATCACTCTCTTGGGTTTCTGCAGGGTAGAAACGCCGTCAAGCAGCTGCCATTTTTCCCACATCAGCTCGCATGTGAGTTTCGCAAGGTCGAAAACAATTTGCTCTCCACTAATATTTGATACCCGCACCCGCAAAGGAGGCACTATGACAAACACCACGTTATTAGATGCTGGACCGTTGGGGAAAACGAACAAGTTTGTTTTGGGGGCGCCGCACGATGCCGCAGGGCAGTGGGACACTGCGAGCAAGATCGACATGAAAAAGGACGAATGTTTCAAGAAGATACGTGAACAAATTATCAGCGAAGATTTCCGAGTGCGAACACTTGGAGATCAACTGCTTCTACTGGCGTTGTTCCGTGCACCCCGTGGGGAAGCTGGGTTTGGATTGTTTGTGATATACCTCCCAGTGATAGAGTGATGTGCAGGGCCTTCGAAATTCGTGGCTACCCTGCAGGAGCTCCCTGCTTCGGCTGGCGCATTATTCGGAGCCCGTTTTATATGCTTTCAGGGAGTGCTGACTCGGCAAGAAGCGGTTAGCATGCTGCCTTGTTTGTTTTTGGATATACAACCAAATCACCTCGTGTTGGATATGTGCTCGTCTCCTGGTGCGTCCTCAACCTCCTACAAGAGCCATGCTTGTTTGGTAGATCATCACTCAGTACCTTGCGTTGTTCTCCTTGGCTGCGTGATGTTATTCCAAGAGATGCTGTGGGCGAGGTTAGCAGCTCGTGTCATGGTGATATATAAGTGGTATCAGCTTGAGAAAATGCTTATCCTCTGTCCAGGATCGAAGACATCGGAAATGTTGGACATGCTGCAATGGGAAGCCAAGCTTAGCAAGCCTAGGGAAAATGTGGCTTCAGTGGGAATCCAGCCAGTGGATGGTGAGCGCAATTCCATTCTGACAAAGGAGCTAGCAATGAGCTCCGGCACCTTAGTGTAACCCAACAATCACTGTCTTGTAGTAATATGGAAGGCGTTGAGAAGTACCTGTAGGGTCACCGGCAAACCTGTTAGGCGATTTATATGTATGATCTGGGAAAAGCTCCGGATCGGATGGCTGCTTAATTTTATGCATACGCCACAGGTGCAGTGATTGCAAACGATGTTGATTTGAAGCGTGCAGTGACGTTGACTCACCAGGTGCAGAAGCTGTCATCTCCCTCGGTTGCAGTTAGCTGTCTCGACGGTAAGCTTTGTGGGGTTGAACTTTCTAAGTTTGCTTTATGGCTTGTGACTCTTGACAGCACTGTCGGCACTGTCCTTACAGGCAGCTCGTCCGCTGGCGTGCGTTGCGCTTTACAGCTGCATTTTTCCCGGCAGTTTATGAAGAGACATGCGATAGCTCACGCAAGGTTGGTCAGAACAGAACGATTCCAATCTGCACGCTGCACTCCTTGTACACAATCTGATGCAAGACCGTCAGCGCTGTGCATGCGGCTTTGTTATGCCGCAACTCTGTCTCTGCTGACTGCAGGATAAAATGCAATTCGACAGGATTCTCGGTGAGCCTCTTGCAACCCAGATTCCTGTAGTGACGCATGGCTGCTGTGAGACTCCATGATTCGTCCGAAGGGTGTATGGTTTTGTGGTGTCTGTCTGTGGTGTGACACTCTCAATCACTGCGAAAGCCGACGTGCCTTGTAGCGGAGACGGAACTATGCGGAAGAATATGGACATATGGAGGAGCTGGAACACCGGTGGTGGTCACAGCATGCACCCCATCCAGGTATACTGGCACTTCGCATATCAGTTTCTCGATATTTTTTAGTGGGTGGCAGGACGGATGATCCGTCAGCATTTCGCTCCCCCTCGATCGCGTGCACGTGTTCACAGCTTTCCATTCTTTATCGCGGCCTCGAACTGCTTCGTGTCGGCGGCAAAATCGTTTACTCAACATGCTCAGTGAACCCTCTAGAAGATGAGGTAGGGATATCAATGACCGTCAGTTAGCTCTTAGAGATGCAGAGAATGGCCTTGTGGAGGCACTGCCTATCGCATTGGGATGTGGACCTCTGCTGGTGCTAGGCTGTCATCGCGACTGTCCTGTCCCAACAAGGTGGCCGCGTCGAGATCGTGGAGCCGCCAGAGCTACCTGGTGCGCCTGTGGTTTTGTTAACTTTCCCTTCCCTGCACGCAATTTTTTTTAATATTTCTTTTTGCAGTCGATCTGAAATATCTTCAGTTCGTCAGCAGCTTTAATATTCCCTGCGAAACTATCTCGCCTGGTTTTCTTGTGCGCTTCGGAGCGAAACAGGCCTTAAATGGACAAAGGGCAAGTGCTCTTGGCTCGTACCGTCCCCCCCAGCCAAACGAATGCAACCGAGTGAGGAAGGGACGGGAGAACCTAACGCAGGCGAAAGCACGGAGATTGCTTTTTACCGAACCTTTGAGGAGGTGCCTGAGAAGTTTCGACATAGAATTCGGTAGGAATACGCCCGTTGGTGTGGCTCTTTCTGGGTAGTCTTTCTTTTCGCTGTTTGCACGTGATAGCTGACTCCAGTGAATTGTGTTGCTGCGCACACAGGCCCACGATGTTTCCTCCACCGGGAGTGGAATCGATGTCTCTTGAAAAAACTGTTCGTGTTTTGCCACATCATAACAACACCGGGGGCTTCTTCGTTTGTTGTTTACGGAAGGTATCGGAGCTTGACTCCAGCCGTATTTTCATCAGCAACAAAAATAGCAACAAGGTCGCTGCAACAGACGAACAACGGACCCGTAACAAAGCCCAAAAGTGTCTGCAGCCTCACAAGAGCCGTGTAGCTACAAAAGCTGAATTCGATGGTAGACAGCCTGGCTCCTTCTGTGAATCGAATGAAGCTGCCGAAGCTACATCCGCGACTGAGCCTGAGCGAAACCCTCTTCTTGACGGGGATTTGCTGCCTGAGGGATCTAATGAAGGGACAGCAGACTGCAGGAGCACCGAGAGTCTCTCTGAGCTGTTTAGCATACCATCTCCAGTCGACAAGGAAAGAAGCCTATATTCGCTTGTTGCGGCAGCATCCAAGCCTGGGAGTCTCTTTCACGTATTACTTCCGGTAAACTGCGACGCTGAAGGTTCGGAGGAGCTGCAGGAGATCGTCGATTTCTTTGGCTTCAGCGACAAAACGCCATTGGTGAGGAATTCACTCCGCCACAGCGTACATCCTGTTGTACGCTTAGCGATTTCTCGATGGGAAATTTATCCGGGTTTAAATGAATCATCCTGCAAACCAAGGTTAGCTCTAGGTGGGTCTTCAATGTTCCGTTCAGCTAGCCGACGACTTGCGGACACCATCGAGCGTGCTTTCTCTTTCCCCGGATCTCCTTTTCCGCCGCGTGCACTCACGAAAGAAAATCTTCCTTTTTTCTAAGAAGCTGGCGGATTTAGTGAATGCCTGTTATCGGACGGCAGGTGGACGCAGGCCCTGTCGGCAGGAGAGCAACAAAACATATCAAGGCCCTCAAGCAGAGGACTCTTTCCAGTATCAATCTCGAGCAAGCAACCTCCATAGGCAAGTCCAGGGCCTGCTGAATAGCAAAATCAAGTGGATGCATGCTGGCGTGACAGTCCTCATCAAGCACAACGAATGTCAAGCTGGCGCCGATCAGGAGTTTGGAGCTCGGGGCTGGCGTGTGGCGCAGGTGTGTGTACATGCTCGCTTGTTCCGAAGTCGACTCTGCAGTAAGAGAATGCAAAACGTGATTGGCACTATCCACTGTGGCATGCGTGTGTTGCCATGTAGGAGGGAGCTGCCCTCATGGCTACTTTTATGAGGCGACGTATTATCTTCGTGAGCCTTGTGGTGGCTCGGTTCCTGCTACTCCCGGAATCGCGAGTCATACGCTCTTCAGACATAGAAGGCTTGGAAGTTCGGAAACAGATACTCAATCTCTCTTCATGTCGAAATCAGCACGGATCCATCGAAGGTGGGGAGAGCATCAACAAACATCGTTGGGGCACGCACTTTTTTAATGCCAGTCAAGAACTCAGAAGTTTCCAAACCATTATTAAAGATTATTGTGCATTGTTATGTGCGTGTAGCTGGCGGAGCCGTCTGCGTTATATGTCCAACTAGCGTCATACCAACGGACGAACCTGCAGAGGCGGATACTCACCGGACGGCACTGAACGTTAGGGACTCAGACGGCGGCGAGGAGCATTCCAATCTTGCAACCAGATACCGTATTGCGAATAACTCGAGCTTTACGTTTCTCACGGATAGCGTCTGCGTTGCATGCATGATTACCACGGGCGGAAACGTGCATGCGTACATTAACAAAAAGGAAGCGAGGGCGCTGGCATGCCATCTATTCTCAATTTCTAAAGAATAACCAGAGTGTGGAACCGGGGATGACGTGGCTCGTGGCGGCTAAGTAGCGAAAAGCAAATACTTCCTGGTTTGCCAGATATCTCAGCGGCCTGTGGGCAGGAGTTCACAGGACCGCACGGTAGTAAACTAAATGAATACTTGAACTTTGGTTACATGGCTTGTCAGCTCAACATTCCTGCTAGGTCCAGTGGGACGCATATGTGGCTGAGGTGTTTCTTTAGATGCACCATCACAAATACTCTTGCTTTGATATTGACTTCAAAAGTGGAAATTTGAACCGTCACGATGGACGTACTAAGCCATATATATTGTCGAAGTCGATGACCTCGGCAAAATTAGGTCGCATTTCAAATTTATGGCAAAGCCTCTACCTTGTTACACATCAATACCGAGAACTGTTCGAAAGTACTTGGGGTTCGAACTCGCAACTGGAGTGTGAGCCATCAAATAGATAGATGCCAGAAGTCAGGAGAACAAGCCAGCCAGTGGATCTGCAGAAGATCACCTTGTGCATAGAACACTAAAATGATGGGCTGGTGGTGCCACCATTCATGAGGCCTAAATGCAGCTACTAATTGCTGTCCACATGCCGAATCACTCGTCATGGTACCTTCGAGTGAGAAGCTCGATAGTACTGTGAATAGAAGCGTGTGAATGCTTCACATGAAACGGAAAACTCTGCTGCTCCGGTCTGCGATCCTGGATAGCTGTTCGCACGGAGTAAATCTGAATGCGTGTTAGAACAGAGCCTACCGGTATTCCCTAAACCATGGGGCGTTTTGTATTATCCACCCAGAGCGACTATCATACTTCACGGCTCACCTATAAGCAGAACGTGACCAGCAGGCTGGGAAGATTGCAGCTGCCGTGAAGGCTCTAGCTAAGCTCTTAGCGAGATGTAGTGGCTTAGGCATGGAAAAGCATTGCTTGACAACTGTGAAATGGGTTGGTTTATAAAAATGGATGACGATCTGCATCGTGCTGTGCAAGGAAAAACAAAGAAACCCCTTGCATGAGGTAAGAACTAGGTCCTGGTCAGCGTGTAGGCCCTTTGGCGCGTCCCGGGAGAAGATCGCAACTTCAGAATGTTAGGACTCCATCGACGCTAACGGTACTGAAGATGAGGAAAGGCTGATTCCGGAAACTTAAGCTTTTGTGGCGACCTGCTGAGGCGTTTGGTGCGCCGCATTGTCTCTTGGGATGTGTCACAGACCTCCGCAGGAATTCCTACAAAAATTGACTCTCATGAGTCGCTCCCTTCATCCTCGTTTTTCCCATGGGGTGCGACAGCGGAAGGCCTTGACGTCACCACAAAGGTGAGGCGGTGAGCTTTCCCCTTGGGCTTTAGCTTCACCTGAACATAATTGAGAAACCATTTGCACGAGAGGTCTATGAGTGAGAGAGGTTTCGCCACCAAAATGCCTCCCACTGCTCGGGACCCTCCCCAGCACGAATAATCTGAGGACCCGATATTGGTGTGTACATTAGCAACTCTCACTGCTTCCTCAGCCCACCTGGTCTCCAGCTTTGCCAGAGAAAAAAAGTTTAACAGCTTCGTGATCTATCGGGTTGCTCTCAAGGGAGGATCTCCCAGATGTAGATAGCCTGGCATCAGCGTTATCTTCAGCTGAGAAGGATCGTTTACTCGACCTTTCCCTGCTGGATTTGAACTTGGCGTCTTCTCCGTCAGCATCTCCACCGGTATTTTCGAGTGAGTTTGTCGGATGTTGGAAATTTGCATTCCACTTTTTCAGCAGTCTATCAGTCTTGCCATTCTCCCTCGCAGAGGAAATCTTCTTTAGCCACTGAGCACAGGTTTTTCCTTCTTCGTGGTCGTCACCCCATTTATCTAGATACGTTTTCAGAGCAGCCTCAACTGCGTCAATATTGTCGAACTTCCTCCACAGAGCGCTTTCTTCGTCTTCACTCTCCGAGGTCTCTGGGGATCGCAACTTTTTCCGAACTTCTTCAGCGGATGAACTAGTAAATCTTTTCCCTCCCTTCTTTTCGTTATTGTTACGTGTGCTTCCTTCCCTACACCTCCGTTGATGCTCAGAAATTCCAGGGATTGCGCCCTTGACTTCTTCTGCAAAGAAGCCAGCAAGTACGGCCTCCTTCTCCTGCTTCGTCTTGCATCCCACGGAGTGTAGAAACTCGTACACTGCCAGGCAGTAAAGCAACACACACTATTACACTTGTCTGGACTGCAGACGACACCGAAAATAGTCGCATACGAAAAGAGGATTTACAACAGATGGGTTCTCACATGCGAAAAGGTTCCGTCCGTACAAAACAAAAATGTGCTTTCATGTTGTGGAAAGGAACCATGGCACGCAGATGAAAGCTGTTCCATCCAAGAGCTAACCTTCTGATCCGGGGTCGGCGTATTCCATTGGTCCATTCCCAGAAGAATCCACTTCAGAAAGGCATCGTAAATCGACTTTATGGAGAATCTTTTCTATCATTGAAACACTCATCTGAGGAAAGCTCACAAGCAGGCATTAAGCACCTTTTACACAAGCATAATTAACCCTCTTCTCATGGCCTGATTTCGTTGTTGTCTAAAACAACAGGCGCCTTCAACCAGGCAAAGTGAGAGCTTTCGAGGCCGTAAAGCATACTTTCGATTCAGCGGCAATTATAATCGTAGTTTTTCCTTCAGAGTTCTTCACAGACATGTCCACCGACGGCTGGTTAACTAGGAAGTCAACGACCTTCATTTTGCGAAGCACCATTGCTGCCTGGAACGCCGTGTACTTAGGCCCCGACTCTCTGTGATTAACAAACAACAACATTGGGTCTACGTTTCAACGTCAGCTGGTAGTAAACGCCTAAAAATCACTTTTAGTAGTCAACTTATGCGACTGATCGGGTTAGAGCGTGCACTGCAGAAACCGCCAGGAGATGCAACCGTGCAGCAAGAGGAGACCGTGGCTTACAAGGGAGTAGCAAAGACAAATGGCCTGCTCCAATAAGGCTTTTCCGCTTTAAGGCTTTCGATGTTTTGGGAGTTGATTGCGAGGTACATGCGCTTGGGGTCTGGGCCAGCCATTTCCACAACTCGATTCTTCTAAAGATAAGCCTATTACGCGGTTGGTTGTATCTTCTGCATGTGCGCAAGATACGCAACAACTCTGTTTTTTAGCCTGGATTATACCATGTCAAGCCAGCCTGCCAGCCCCAAGTCAAATGAGTTGACTATGGAGCACCCCTGTAACGCACAACAAACTTGCCTGTTTGGTTAATCGAGCATCGTGCTAAAAGTCTTAACATATATGAAATGATGCTTTTTTATATACACTTACAGAGATGAATTATTTTTTTCCCCCTCAAAGGCATTTGAAAGGTATATGATGACATGTGGCTACGATTTGAGTCCAGTAGGCGTCGATGAGAGTTCCCGTAGACCAGCGAGTTCAGAAGGAATGCGAGCTCTCAACTATGTTTTATTTCTTTAATTTAGGAACCATCGCTGATTAAGTTGCCAATTCAGCCCCGAATTGAGCATCGAGGTAGCTTCTAGTTTAACTCGTGTACACGGTACTACAGGGGGAGCAAGAGGAACTTCTTGTAAGTTTACCCCTTGTTTCTCCCTTTGGGTTTGTAAAACCGCTAGCTTGTTTGTCCGTTTCTTGGGACTTGGAGTCGAATGTGTCCAATCCGATATCGAGATGCTGGTGGCCAGAGACAAGATGCTGGTGGCCACAGCTTGATAACATGTGTACCGTATTGTTTTGAAGCTTTTTCTGTATTTTCCATATTTGATCGAAAGAGTAGACGCCGTGGTAGTATCAAGTTAGCTATGGCTAGCGAGGAGTTGTTCCCCAAGAGGGCTCTAATTGGAGTCCAGCAATGCTTTTTCCCTTATTTCCCTTTTTTCCCTTCCCTGTGCAGAGTAGCGTGGGTAGCGCAACAGGGTAGCCTTCTGGTCTGTGTGTCGCAGCTATCTGTATGTATATGGATTGGGTGTGTCTGGGAGCTTCAGCAGAAAATTTTCTTTACTTTTACTGACCTGTAAGACCCTGCTGACTGCGTCCAGACTAGCCGAAGGCACCTAAAGTTAGTAGCATACCCCAGTGTTTTATGTTATAAACAATCAGGATTATTAGCTTTAATAAATGCCTTTCTATATTGAGCCTTTGAACGTGAACCCATAGAATTTTGGGGCTTGGGTAATTACGGTCAAAAAGTGTATCGCGACCTTCGCCCCTGAGACATCCAGGAACTCTGAGAAACTGACCTCTTGCAGTTCTTCGGCGCAGGGAAAATTCACCGTCTTTTGCTTTGAAGATTCAATATCTCAAAGAAGGTGAAAGTCCAAAAAGGACTTGGATGCCCCACATCTCACTGCAGCCGCATCCTCCCTGGTATACAACACACCGGCATGTCGTATTCATGTATATTAGAACGGGCGAGCCGCAAGACTAGCGGCCCCAATATGCAAAGAAAATGTCTTATTCAAAATTCCTAAGGGGAAAAATTTAGAACTTTTTGCAGAGCTGGTGGTGTTTGGAATCTTTAGTGTATATACCATTTTGGACAAGAACGAGCTGCTTCTAAAAACCTAGCAAAATCAGCAACACTGGGCTTATTAGGGAGCCGCCCACTTGGCGACAGTCACCCTCTCAGTTTTCGTGGCCAGGAGCGTGCAGAGTATAGACGCAATTATGCCCTACGATGAAGCCTTTTAAGCGCTACAGTGCAGAACACCAATGGAGCAAGGTTATAGGGGAGGATCAGGCAGATTCTTGGTCGATGTAGGCCAGGCAGTTTGTGAGGTGGTGCTGTGTGTTGGGTTCTGCTGAAAAATGCTGAGTAGGCGGCTCCTTTGCCGCTGACGCATGCGGACATGTGTCTTAGGGGGTTGGCAGATGTAACGTGCTAATTTGGATGTTATTGATGTACAGCTAACACCTGAGTGATTAGTCCACCTGCACTTATTTACACTTATTATGCAGAATTGGATAAAGCAGCACTTGCCAGCCATAGCTAGCTGCTATCTG
The DNA here is from genome assembly GCA_000826945.1 of Eimeria nieschulzi. Lineage (NCBI taxonomy): Eukaryota > Apicomplexa > Conoidasida > Eucoccidiorida > Eimeriidae > Eimeria > Eimeria nieschulzi. The sequence continues at coordinate 26,431 of JRZD01000011.1, forward strand.
CCGAAGTGGGGGAGGCGCACCTGTGCACCCTTACACAGCAACGGCCATAGGCCACACGCCTGAGACTAACATTCATGTTGAGCTATGCCAAGAAGAGAGATCACTGGAGAGATCATTGGATTTAAAACTACTCTTTTTATGATGTCCTGAAATGGCATATTCTAATGCATTGTGGCCTCCGCCCATGCGAAACCAGTCCTGCATAGAGTAGAAGTTGGTGTGTTAGAACAAGCATAAAGCAGCATACATAAACACAGAGCACGAACGACGCACAACAATCTCCACAACCAGCAAACTGATGTTACTTTTTCACTTAGAGTAAATCACGCTAAGCTAATATAAGTTCAGAGAGTTAATACTATACCACAGGTCACTAGGTAGTCACTA
>JRZD01000012.1:1671-23776 GCA_000826945.1 Eimeria nieschulzi
TGATGAAGTTGGAACGGTGGGGAGGTTCGAATCACTTCAGTCAAGCTATTCATTGCGGCGGTGATGGCACAGAATGCGAAGGACTGGTTCATGCAGAGATGCTGGGTGTTGTGGTTCGTGAGACGCTTTGTGTGGAAATGGAGAGAACGGTTATTGCCATGCAAATACACAGAGACAACTGGAATTACTTCGGCAAATGGGTTTTTGGGATAGCCTGCGCAAACTGGTGTGATTTGGTTTATTGTATCGTTTGCTTGCCGCATACGGTAGTGCCATGAGTCAAGCTGCATTCCCTCCACTTGAAGTTATGTGATTGTAGTGTGCTTGCTAACTTCAGGACGTTCGTTTGCTGCTGAAGACTTAGCGTTCGTTTGGGGATGGGATGCTTGAGGAGCTGCTTCCGGGCACTCAGTGCTGGAGCCTGAACGTTTTGCGGTAGTAGTCAGGGTGTCTGTGTGTTGTGGAAATGTTTTGTTTGGAGAATTGGTGAGTGTCGGTTGACCTGTGATAAGCGCGAACGGTTAAAGAGGCCAGAATTACTTTAGTTAAGCTATTGATTGCGGCGATGAAAGCCCAGAATGCGAAGGGGTGGCTGGAACAGAGAGGATATTTTTTAAGCTTTTGTGTGGCATTTTGCAACGAGATCAGAAGCGTCTAGAGACACAGCGACAGCTTGAGGTGAGTACGGGACGTGGGGTTTCAAGCCAACTTGTGCAAACTGGTGCAAGCTGGTTTATTTATTGTTTCACTTTCTTCCCGTGTACTCTATTTTTATGACTCACGGAGCGTTTCAGCTACTTGGAGCTATGCGAATGCAGTTTGTATGCCGATGTTAGTTTGTGCGTTTGTTGTTGAAGGCCAGTCGTTACGTTTTGGGATGGGTACATGATGAACTGTTTCGGGACACTAAGTGCTGGAGAGGCAGATGGCTTGTACTAGTTGTCGGGATTTCTCGTCCCTGTTCTCGTGGGGGGGTTCAATTTGGGGAAATGCTTTAATGTCCAAGATTGGTGCGTGGCTGCTTATGTATGATGAGGTCGAAACGATGGGAAGCTACAACCACTTCAGTTCAGCTGTTCATTGCGGCACTTCTGTCAGCAACTTCAGATGGTGTTTGATGCATTGCTGATTGTTATGGTTCGTATGATATTTTGTACAGAAATGAGAAGGACAATCACACGTCTACGGACACAGCGACAGCCCCGGCCGAGTCCAGAAAGTGGGTTACTTGCACAAACAGGTATACACTGGTTTATAGTTCCGCTTGCTTCTTTGTGTACGCTACAAGCTGGTTTATTGTTCTGCTGGTTCCCACCTACGTTTGTTTCGTGTATCGGGTGGGGAATCCCAGCCATTTGGAGCTATGGGAATATCGTTTTTCTATTGACTCCAGGAGATGCGTTTGCTGCTGAAGGCCTAGCGTTATTTTGGAGCGGGACAGGTGAGGAGCTTCTTCGGGGCACTTACTGCTCGGGAAGGAAATGGTTTGATACAATAGTCATTAGCCTGTTTTGTTTGAATGCTTTGTGAGTGTTTTAGTTTGGAGATTTCGTGCGTGGCGGTGTATGTGTGGTGATGTTGAAACGGCGGGGAGGCTCGAACCACTTCAGTTAAGGTATTCATTGAGGCGATAACGGCACAGAATGCAAAGCGGTGGCTGGTCTACGGATGCATGATGTTACGGTTTCGTGAGGATATGAGAAGACCTCTCACTGCCGTCTACAGACGGAACGACAACTGGAGTTTAATGCGGGAAGTGGGTTATTAAGGTAGCCTTTGCATACCGATGTGAGTTGGTTTATTGTTTTGCTTGCTTCCTATCTACGCTAGTGTCATGGATCGGGAGGTATTCCGTCCACATGGAGCTATGTGAATGAAGTTTGTCTGCCAACATCAGATCGTGCGTTTGCTGCTGAAGGCCTAGGGCTATTTTGGCGATGATGTACTGGAGGATCTGTTTCACGGCACTGAATGATGCAGACGGAAATTGCGTGCAGCAGTAGTCCGAGTATCTTTTGATTCTGGGGGCGTTTTAATTTTGGGAAATATTGTAGTTTGGAAAATTGGTGCGTGGCGGCTCATGATGAACTCGAACAGGTAGGGAGGCTCGAATCATCTTAGTTCAGCTACTATTGCGGGAGTAACGGCAGACGCATAGAGTGCGAGGGAGTGGTTGGCCTTGAGATGCTGGCTGCGCGTGTGGTGTTTCGTGTAGAGATGGCAGTAACGGTCACTGCCATCTAGAGACACAACAATAGCTGGAGATGAGTAAGGGAAGTGGAGTTTTGAGGTAACCTGTGAAAACTCGTATGAGTTGGTGTATTGGTTTGCTTGGTCCTCACTTACGCTAGTGTCATGGATCGGGAGGCATTTGAGCCACTTAAAGCTATGTGAGTGTAGTGCCTCTTGACTTTGAAAATTGCGTTTGCTGCTGAAAGCCTAGAGGTATTTTGGAGTTGGGTTTCTTGAGGAGCTTCTTAGAAGCACTGACTTCTGGAGACGGAAAGGGCTTACCATAGGTCTATCTGTTGTCTGGGCTGTGAGAATATTTTTGGTTGAAGAATTGGTGCGTGGCGGCTTACGTGTGCTTAGGTCAAAACGGAGGGGAGGTACAAACCATTTCAACCTATTCATTGTGGCGGTGACAACACAGAATGGGAAGGGGTGGTTGGTGTAGAGATGGTTGTTGTTATGATTTGTGCGACGGTTCATGCAGAGATGGGAAGAAATCTCACTGCTATTCAGAGGCACAGCGACAGCTGAAGTTGAGTGGGGTAAATTCGGCTATTGAGGTGCCCTCTGGATGCTGGTGTAGGTTGGTTTACTGTTCCGCTTGCTTCTCATGTGAGGTAGTGCTGTGGTTAGGGGGGCATTCCAGTCACTGCAAGCTATGCAACTGTAGTTGTTTTGAGCTCGCCAGTATGCTTGTTTACTGCCGAAGGCCTAGGGTTATTTTGGGGTTGCGATGCGTGAGGTCCTGCTTCGGGGTACTGTCTGCTGGAGGCGGAAGTGGCTTGCTGTAGAGGTGTCGGTTGCTATTGTTTTGTGAGACCCGGTGCAGACTGGTATGAGTTGGTTTATTGTTCGGTTTGGATTCCCCGTACGCTAGTGTCATGGATCGGGTGGCATACCAGGATCTTAGAGCTATGTGAATGCAGTTGTTCGTCCAGCATCGGTTGATGCGTTTGCTGCTGAAGGCCTAGGGTTATTTTGGCGACCGAGTACATTAGGATCTGTTTCGAAACACAGAGTTTTGGAGAGGGAAAAGGAAATGTCTTGCCCTAGTTGTCGGGATTCCTCGTCGTTTCTCTGCAGGAGTTTCAGTTTTGGAACGTGTTCCAATTTTGCAGGATTGGTGCTTGACTGCTGATGCTTGATGAACGAAGGGGAGGTGCGAACCACTTCAGTCAACCTTTCAATTGTGACGGTGAGGGGAGAGAATGCGAAGGGTTAGTTGGTGTAGAGATGTATAGTTGTTATGGTTTGTGTGATTTTTAATGGGGAACTGGGAAGAACGGGGACTGGAATGTACAGCGACAGCACGAGTTGAGTGCGAGAAAGTATTTTTAAGGTAGCCAGTTTGTAATCTGCTGAGTTGTCTTGTTGGTCCGCTTGATTCCTGTGTACGTTACTGTCAAGCATTGCGGGGCGTCGAAGGCAGTTGGATCTATGAGAACGTACTTTTTGCCGACGTCAGGAAGTGCGTTTGCTGCTAAAGTTCTATTGTTGGTACTTGGGGAGCTGCTTTGGGACACTGAAGTACTGCGGACCAAAGCGGCTTGCGGTAGTGTTCTGTTTTTTTTGTTTGGTTGGGAAGTCGGCTTAAGTTAAATAATTGGTAAGTCCCGGCGTAGTTTTGGCGAGATAGACGCTCTTGAGTTAATCTCGTCATTGCGGCGGTGACGGCACGGAATGTGAAAAGATGGTTGGTGCAGATATACTTGGTTGTTATGATTGGTGTGGCGTCTTTCGTGACGATGGGAATACCGGTCACTCCCGTCTTCACACAGGGACAGCTGGAGTTGATTTTGGAAAGTGGGTTAATGCAGTAACATGCTCAAATTTAGTGATTGGGAGCGGAAGTGTTTTCACATAGTAGTTTGGGTGGCCACGAGGGGTTGGCTGGAATCCGGTCTAGTTTTGCTTTTCTGACTCACTGTCGGAACATTGGTGGCATGCCTGTCTGTAAGGGTATGAGTAGGAAGTCAGTAGTGCGCCAGATCGACGTTTCCGTGAGTGATAATCAGAGACGATATTTTTTTTCTGCTTTGCATATATCTCGCTATAGTGACAAGAGTTTGCTTTTATGGGTAGCGCCTGTTTGGTTGTCTGTTTTCACTTTTCTAGACGTACACGTACCCTATCCGTGTTTGGGTGCAGTAAGTGGGTTTTTTTGTGGCCTAACGCATGCTGAAAACCAGGTTCACTCACCCAATTTAACTATTAAATCGGGGGTCTACTGAATCGCTGTCAAACCTGTAATCCTTTTACAGCGTATTCCTTGCCGGCTTCCCAATCTAGCACGCCGGCATTTTGAGAAAGCGGCAACACCCACTTTGCCTCAACCTCCAAATTTATCCGGTTTAATTGCCCATGCTCCTTTGCGAATAGTTGATGTAGCGGGATTATTATTCAACATTAAAAGCCCCAATCGTCCTTCAGATGTCATCATTATGGATATTAGCCGGCTTAGCAATGGCTCTATGGCACAGTGTGCTGTGAAAAGCTATTGATCGCAATTACCGGCATCCGTGACAGTCAGTCTCCTTGTTTCTCACTACCTGTCTCTTTGCCTGTCTCTACCTGCCTCCTTGCCTGTCGGTGCCTGCCTCCTTGTTGTTCTCTGCCTGTCACCTTGTTTGGCTCTGAGTGTCTTTTTGTTTGAATTCGATTGTTTCATTATCTATTACTTGCTGTTTCCCTGCTTCTCTCTTCCCTTTTCATTGTCTGTCTTTGCAAGTCTCCTTTTGTGTAGGAATCCTGGAAGTAAATGGGATCTATTAGCAAAATCTCTCTTACTAAGTACAAATTAATACGGCAAGTCATTTTTTATACGTGCAAATATCTAGTGGATTTCTGTATCTGGGTAGACTTCCGTAACCTCGAAGGGTTAAGATCGATAAGACTTCGACGATTCCTCCATTACGAAGTTCATAGGCTCTTTTTCCGAATGTCTGTTTATTAAATCTTTAATCCCTGCTAAAAAATAAGTTAATGTTGGAATCTTTAACTAAAAAGAGTCTAAGTGTCAAAGGGACCTTTCAGTAGAGAACGGTTCTTCGCAGCTAGCGTTTCTGCACCCTACACCGAGCAATCCACTTGCCAATCCATAACAGAACTACACCATCGATCAAAACCTCAAATTGAAATAATGGAACAAATGAATCTTCCTTACATATAGATCTCCTATATCCACTACGGGTGAACAACCATTAAGAACTCAGCACCTTCTAGGTATCGATATTCGCAATGAAGGGAACTTCTCCGCTATCAAGCTCTCTCAATCTGCAAGTAAACTCGGTTTCAAAGCTCCCAAAAACCCAGAAGTGTTTCACGAAACGTAACTGCCGGATGGAAAATCATCAGCTTTCAAACCTACAAAGAAAAGAAGTTAAGATGGGCATTTGGGATACTAAGTTTGGGGGAAGTTGTAAGGACGTCTTATACGAAGTGTTCTAGGACTAGTCTGGAGCTAGGAAAGGGGCGGCGTGTGTGTCGTAGTCATGCGTCAGGACCGTGAATCGAGAGTGTTGGATGTACAGGTCGGAGGTGTTTCCCGCGTCGCTACGGATAAAATAAATATTACTTTAAGGTAAGGGAGAGGCGGTTGATCTAGTTAGAGCAGTATGGTAGGTGAAGGTGTCGTTTTGGACTAGTCGGTTTGTAAGGGCAGGATAGCTGTATTTTTTTTATGGGTGTGGGAGATTAGTTCGCCCTTAGCATGCGCGGACGCTGAGGGCGTCAAAATTTTAGAAGCGGACTTTGATATACTCCTGATACTCCAGGTAGTCCCTCTGCGAACATACTCGTCTTGATCCTTGTAGAATAGGGTCTCAAATACCCGGTATTGATGTGGCCTGGCTAGTAAGAAAGTTCCTCCAGAAAGGCTCTAATAAAAGCCCAATAGTGTTCTTTTTTGTCGTCTTCCCTTTAGGCTTTGTACACTGTTGGAAGAGGTAGGAGACCTCTAGGATCACGTGAGTAGTCGTCTCTGCAGGTATCAGTGGGTGGTAGCTAGTTGTGTGTGTGTGATTCCCCTTTGGATCCAGAAGCCTCAGCAAAAAGCTTTAATCGCTTTTCCTGCGTTAGGACCTTGCTGAGTGCGTCTGGATTACCTGGGGTACCCACCACACTTGACAGATCACGCGAAATACATGCAAGACCCCTCAAATCAATAATAATAATGATAGGGTTGATATCAGAACCTTCTTACATTTAAAATTCAATCAAAACAGTTCTCTCTGAGTTCCTGAGGTAAAGTCCCCACAGTTGGCCGAAATCCCGCACCCAGGTCTTCAGACCTTGGGGCTTATTTTGAGCTTCAAGGCCTTGCTCTAAAATCCTTGGCCTCAACTCCCGATCCTTAGGTCTCGATCCCCAAATTCTTCGAAGTGTTGCTTTAAGGATTTTAACTAATCACGCCTTTGTATTGAACCACACAAAGCTCAATTATCTTATATTGATGTTACTTAAGTGTTGGCTTAGCTAATATGATCTCTCTTAGCTTAAGTTAAGCGTAATCCAACAGAGCACAGCACAGGCTAGGGCTTCGATTCAGCCGAAGCCGTGAGTGTAGTGAAGTTTACTGCAGTGACTTTAGGAGCTACCCCTAGACCCAACTCCGAACCCAAAACACTTCCCAAACACTAGAAGTGCCGAGCTCAAAGTCACTTAACGGGCTGAATAGAGGGCGGTTCCCAAAAGAGGAGACAGGGAGGGAGAGCCGCAGAGAGACATCCATATAACCGGGATTACGGCTGGATACCCCTCCCACCGTAGAAGAGCGACGGCGCATTCTCTGTTTCAAAGTTCATCGTGGCCTTCTGCTAACTACCCTTGTCTTCCTCAAGAAATCGATGTTCAGATGCGCGACTTTGCCCAGAGCTGTACACGTGGCGCCGGCGGGCATGCGCCTGTATAGAAGTTGTTCGCTGTTTGATCGGCAAGGCTTATTGTCCCTCCTTCGTTAACCACAAAGGGAACACTAAACATCTGCTATCTCCGAAAGACGCCCCACCCAGGGGGAGAGAAGCAGTCGGTCTGTGGAGTCCAGAAGGCCGTCGACTCAGAGAGTTCTTGGGGAATGGGGCCTTCTTCTTTAACAGAGGGTCTTGTTTCCTGCTGTAGGTGGATGGTCTTCATCCCATTTGCCCGTAACTCTTGATAATTATTATAGCTCGTTTATTAAATCCTCATTCCGAATCATCCATGACTTCCTTCTTCTTACGGTGAAGTTTAGACAGATGCTCAATTATAACGCTTGCAGAGTTTGTGACATAAACCATCCACCCTGTGCTAGAATTGGGGAGTGGGGAGAAGGTTTCTGACGGCTTTTGCACGAGAGACTGCATTAAGAAGCCTAGCCCATTTACATCCTACACGCCGTGCTTAACTGCTAAACTATTAGTCTCGAATGCCCGTTCCCCGAAATGACACTGAGGAGAGAAGTTAGAAAACTAAAGCAGCAGCGGTAAAAAGATGTAGTGTTGCATCTGTAGCAGTGTGTGGTCCGGTTCTTAATTCTACGGCAAGTACAAAGAAAGATTGCTAATAGGGGCGCCCAGTCTATGGCGGCTCGGGCTTCTTGCCATGTAAGGGGTGGAATGAATGACTTCGGTATCTACGAGTGACCCTCTACTGCAAATTTCCATTTTTGTTTTTGCGTGTTTCCAGGCCTTTCTGAGCTAAGGAAGGGCGAGGCGGCTTCCATATTTACAAGCATCGAACCTCCCTCTGCGCCTCATTGCCTCATGGAAGGCCGGCAAGGCCTTGCGCAGCTCCAAGAGCAGCGCTAATAAAGTATATCCTATAACTTTCCTATAGCAGTGAAGACAGGGAAATCGGCTGTCACGGTAGTAATACCCCATGAACTACTTCAGAGATTACGCTACCCGGATCCCTAAAAAGGCGATTTCGGGTTTCTCCACTAGGGCGTACCGCCACATAGCTGGGGGGCCCCTAAATGGCGCTCTTTCCAACGGTACCAGAGATAGGGGTGTTGGCTCTGAGGGGCCTTCAATCGGCGGGGGGCCCAGTGGGGCTCTCACCGACTTCGGCTCTGCACCGAACGCAGGAGGACATAGAGATTCCTTAGAGGAGGAGCATCTCTCCTTTTCTCAGGCGTTTGAAGAGGCCCCCATATCACTGGACGAGTTTGGGTCTCCCTCCCACCGCCCAGCATTGCGGGTCGATATTAGCAGAAGTGGGAGGCCCCTTGCCGCCTCAGACCGCAGCTTTGGCAAGCCACGTTTCAATGTGAAGGGCCTTGGTCAGCACGAGCCTCTCCACCAGCCGTCTCTCTGGCAGCAGCTCCTCAGGCAGGAGATTGACAGACGTGTGCAAAGACAGGCAGGCACGGTCAGGCGCAAGGCAAGGGCGTTGGGAGCAAGTGCTGCCTCCGCAGCATCACATACTAAAAAGGAGCAGGGCCCCTTAACAAACGCGCATGGTGGCCGAGGTCCAGCTGAAGCAGGTGGCATTCTTACCTTTAAAGTCTATGGTGAAACGGGGTTCTCCCGAGGCCCCGTTGTTGCTCCGCTGGATGGGACCGAGCAGGTCTTCTGTTCAAAGGGGGCCCCTGACTGGCGAGACCTATCTACTTTTCAGCAAAAGTACGAGGTAAATGCAAAGATAATGGCAGTAGAGGCCCCTTTGAAGACGCCGCAGCAGTCGCACCCAGGAGCAGTAGTCGATGGGCAGCCTCCCGCTTCAGACCTCTCTCCGGAGGACGCGGCTCTGGATGCAATGGGACAGCAGCTCGGTGATGAGGAGGGTCTTGGCGGCGGGTTCCAAGTTTCTCCTCTGCTGCCTTCTGCCTCTGCTGGAGGGGGGATAGCGACTGAAGCTGTTGAGTTTATTGACGCTGGGAGTCCCATCGCCGTGGCAACGCATAAGGCGGGGATGCCGCGGGGCGTCTGGGAGCGGCTGCCACCCCAGCATCTCCACACGCAGCAGAGACTGCTGCGGGCTCGGAGCCCTGAGGACATTCTTGCTGCAATCGGAAATGCCCTTGAGACAGTAGGGGGAGGTTCCAATGGAGAGGAGCATGAGGACATCCTGTCCGCCAGTGCAGAGACTGTCGACGCTGCTGCTGCCGCTGCAAGCCTTGCTGCGCGGCGCCGGCTGTCTGTACAGTTCGGCTTGGATCCTGTGAATGCGGTGACGGCTGTGCATCGTCTAGGGAAGCTGCTGACACCGTATCAGAGGGGAGTGTTGCTTGAAGACAGGCGTTTTGTGGCTCTGATGGAGGCGGGGAAAGCGGCTGTTCCTCTGATAGACTCGCAGGGGGCATCTAATATGTTGTGGGGCCTCACCAGACTTGAGCATACACCTGAGTGGCTGCCGCAGCTCCTGATGCGCTGCGCCTCTCTAAGCTCCCAGATGACGCCGCACCAAGTTGCCACCTGTCTGTACTCCCTAAGCCGCCTTCCGCTGTCTCTGGGGGAATGCTGTGACCTGCAATTGGCGCTGATGAATGCCACTGTAGTCGTAACCCCCCAGCTGCAACGGCCACTGGATCTGACCTGCATGTGTGTGGCGCTAGCGCGGCTGAAAGCGAAAGACCCCCGGATCTTTGCGGGCCTAGCAGCCCGAGCGAGGCAGCTGCTCCCTCAACTCTCTATGTCCGAGCTGGCGTCGGTGGCTTGGGCCTTTGCCGCAGTAGGACTTGTAGATAAGGGATTGTTTGCAGCTGTGCAGCGCAGAGTGGAGGCAGATGCAGAAATGTGCTCCCCGGGAGATATTGTGCAGCTGGCATGGAGCTTGGCACGCACAGGAGAAGAGAAAAAAGACATCTTCGATTACACTTTCACACCTGTCATCCGCGGCTGCCTTCCCCAGCTCAACTCCCGCCAACTAGCCACCATCGCTTCAGCCTACGCACAAGCCGGTAAGTCACTTTGCTATTGCAGCACCATTCGTGCTCGCACTGCTGCCTGCTGGCGTCAAAAGAAACGCGCCTTTACTGTGGGAAGTTAGTGGCTGACAGCCTGGTCACGGCTGGTCCTCACCTGCGCCGAGTGGGAAGCTGTGCGGATGGGAACGGTCATAACGGGCGAAGCAGAGACAGATAGAGCCAAAAACCCAACAGGAAGTCAATAGGCAGTTGGGAGTTATTGGGAGTCAAAGCACCGGCAAGAAAAGCAGCAAAACAGAATGGTGTAGGAGTGAAACAATCAGGGGGAGAGCGCATTACCGAAAGAAAAATATGTCGTGTGCCAACAATTTTACGCAGGCATTCAAGACATGGAACTGTTGTCGGACTTAAGCGTGACGATGCTGCCTCATCTCAGCGCGTTCAGCTCCCAGCAAATCGCCACAGTGGCAGTCGCGTTCGCTCACCTTGGGTATTCGAACCGGGAATTCATGGGGGCTTTGGCGCAGAAGACGCTCAAACACCTTTCAAACTTTTCTGCCCGCCAGCTGACACGAGTAGTTTATGGCTTGGGAGTAGGAGGCTGTACAGAGACCCGAGTTCTCGACAGTTGCTGCAGCGTGCTGGAAAAAAAAGTGCATGCGTTGCGGCCCGACTGGATAACACAAGCACTTGTGGGGCTGTCCGAAGCAGAGTACCTCTCGCATCCTGCAGTGCCAGCTCTGCTGCGGGCAGTGGGGAAGACGGTAGAGCGTCTCTTTGCAGAGGATACCGTGCAGCTCCTGCTAGTGTTAAGCAAGGTGGATGCTGCCGTGCGCCCAGCGAAGCTGGTGCAACAACTCCAACAGCAGATGCAGGCCAAACTTCGAACCCACTGGTGTCTTGACTGCGACAGCTTGTGCGACTTGATGCATGCATTGCTAGGCTTACGCCTCTCAGACCAGCATTTGCTGCAAATGACGATGAGACGCCTAGCGTATCTGCTGGGTCAAGCCTCCACTCGCGAGTTTCTCAGGCTGTTGGGCTGTTTTGCGGCCCTTCCAGCAGACGAGAGGCTGCTTATCCGAACGCATCTCCACAGACGCCTCAAGGTGCAGGGGGCTCTGTCAGCACAATTAGAGCGGCTCTCCGTCATGACCCTAGACGCGGACAGCACTGCGGCGCTGCTCTTTGCCTGCTCTCAGCTGGGTTTCGCTGACGAAGCCGTAGTGAAGTATGAACCTAAGCTATTCACTGTGAAATCGATAGGGCAGTTAACTTGTACACCGTGCATCTATTTGGCACGCCTGGCGAAAGGTTTCCCTTAAAGCCCTCCTCGGCTGCAGGCGCTAAGCAGAATCGAGTGCAAAGCGGGCTTAGCGGGAAAGGCAGTGGAAAGCTGCCTCTTCTGAGAGGGTCCCTGGGACGTCATGTGCCCTGTGCAGGATGGCAGAAGGCCTGCAGCACAAATTGGAGACCGAAGAGGAGGTGCTATCGCTGACCTCTCTGTGCCATTTCTTATGGGCGAATACGGAGGTGAGAAGGGCAACTGCTGAGCGCCTCGCCTCCCTCGAAGTAAACTCTGGCGGAGCTGTTGATCGCTACAGATGTTGCGTTTCAGCTCAGGCACACGTCTTCTTTGTTATGTGGCGTTGCAACTCCATCATGGCGTGACATTCAGATTGTGGTGCAATATGAGCATGCAGATGAACATAAGCCTAGGATGGACCCGAAATGTGCTGCAGTATATGTTGGCACGTCGCTACAGCAACAGGGTGGCCGGGGCATCCGTCGGACCGCCCGCCTCTGTCTTCACGCTTGATGAGCGCAATGCGTTTTGTGAGGCCCATGGCCTCATGCGGTACAGGGGAGGTGAAGTCCTGCCCCAGCTTGTGGGGGAGAAGGGCCAGCTGCACCAGGCCCCTCGCGAAAACAACCCGCAAATGACCGCGATTGCCGAGAGCCTCCTTCGGGCTGCATTTGTGTGCATATCGCTTGGAGAAGAGGAATACATTATGCTCCTGATGGAGGACGTTGCCGCGTGAGCCGTCAGCAAGTGGTGTAAATGCTCTTTTTCCGGACAGAGGAGCGGATGTGCTGCGTGTGCCGGCGGTGTCCCTAAGAACTATGAAAATTGCCTACGCTGCGTCTGCGTGTTGCAGGCATTACGGGTCTCGTCTGCCCTCCGACCTTCTGCCTGCACAACAGGTCTGCCTTCATGTCTCACGCTTTCTTGGACCAGCCGCCGTTGGCAAGCCGTCTGCACAGTTACGAGACTGGATGTCTTCGGTGCTGGGGGCCCCCCGTTACGATATCTATTATAAGGGAGGCGCCATAAATAAATTCGGTCCTGGATCCGCTCGACTTCGCGTTAAGGACTACAGTTTTGACACGTGGCTCTCAGAGCCCCTCATCCAGGTGCGATGCTACGCACTACTGCGTCACCTCTTGTCTATTTTTGCCAGAGTTTAGGCTTGTTTGTATTTCAAGGGGAGATCTGCTGCTACGCGTGCCAGTAGGAGTTTTTTGTTTGCATTTGCTTGATTCCCGCAGATGAAAATCCCCCACAAGGTGACATTCGTGGTGGCAGGCATCTACCGTGTGAGCGTCGCTTTCCCCCTAGAGAAGCATTTGATTGACGTCCTTACGTTCCAGGCAAGCATCCTGAAAGGCCCCTCGGATATCTAGAGGCGTTTGCTCACACAGCAGCGTGAAAAAGCAGCCACGGGCCCCTGATTTGCCGTAAGGATCCTGCAGAGCCTTTGCGACGGCAAATGGACACAGGCGCCTCATCGCCGAGTGTTTCCACAAGAACCGCTATTGCTACGTATGCCCCGATGGACTTGTTACGAGAAGATGCGGTGAAGTGTCTTGCGTCATTTTAGGACCTTCTTGCGCCTTCGAGCAAACCAACGGCTATGGCGGAGCTACGCCAGAGGCAACTGACCCTACTTGGTAGGCTTCATAGTGTGCAGCTTTACTGCAGGGGCTTCCAGGATGCACTAATTCCGAACAAACAGAGCTATCCTCCCATATTAGGGTCCTAGCCATACTCACAGTGCAGGTTAGCGCCTTCCCTGTTAATGTTAGAGCCAACAGTCACTTTTCCTATAGTAATTCTGGAGCGCTGCTTTGCTGCCACAGGCTGGACAGTGCACTCCGTGCACTTAAGGTCTCTGTACTCTGCGGTTCTCGACCGCAATTTGCGCAGCTTTGTTGCCCAAATAGCCTCTGCATGCTGCCCCCAGGCTGCTGAGTACGTCACCTTCTGCTCCACAAAGCAGCGACGAGGCACAGAGCAGGGATCTAGGAGTGGCAATGCGGACCTTCCCGTAAGCTCTCTGCTTGGGGAAGATCTTGAGAAGTTGCCTTCTCTGCAGGTGAGCAGCCGAACTAATTTCAACTGGGTTGAGTGCTGGGCAGGCAGGCCCTTTGGCTGGCCCACATGCGTGGAACATATGGTTTGCATTGCTATCCCGAGTAAGTTTTAATGGGGATTCTTGGGGCGCGTTTACTTTCTGCTCCTGGTTCTGCTTATGCCCGCAGCGCGGCAACTTCAAGGCTTTAGAGCTCAACGACGACGACCTTAGAGATAACAGATCTTCAGGCCGTCAGCCTCTACTGCACCGGAGGCATTCAGCCCGGGGCGCATGCAAGGAACTTGGTGATGAACACGCAAACAACGGTGACGAAATCCAAGAAGATATGAGCATTCAGGAGTTTGCTGAAGATATTTTAGAGCAGCAAAAAACACTCGAAGAGGATGCACGGGCTTCCATCGCAGTGGCAGAGGCTCTGCAGGATACCTATAGCAACTGGGGGGGCCGTTAGCGACCGCACAGCGGCCCTTAGAGGGCTAGTGCTGCCTATCTGCCAGCCTGCACACTATTGTACTGGTCTTGTCGCGGCTGGACAAATCTGATACCATATTTTCAAGGAGAACACGTCTACTTAGCCTAGATACGAAAGCTTAGCGGAGAATGTGCAACTGTTCACACTGGGCTATCCGGGTGTCCTCAGCACTAAGTGTACCCGTTCAACTACCAGCCTCCCTTGATGCCGAGTAGGGCCCCACATTTTACTGCAGCGCAGAAAACTCCGCGAATCTCAGTGGCATTTACACTAGCGTTGCTCTTCCGCGGCGAACAGTAGCAGAGGCTTCCAAGCCATACGCTCACAGCAGGGACGGTGCAACCAGTACAAGCCTGACCGATCACCTACGGAGGAGCTGTGGTATTGACCCTGTCGGTTGAGGCTCCCTACGGGCGCGATATCTCCTGAGGGTTGCTTATGCTGTTCAATAGCCACTTCGCAATAGAATGCGTCCCTATACCACAGAAAGGCTCTTTTATTGTGCAAACCGTTGCTGACCAAAATTGCGGTGTGCATTAAGCATCTCGCGTAACAACGATGAGGCTGTAAACAGCACTCAGCCGACAGCGAACAGTACAGGGTTGCAGCAAGAATGCGGTTGTATTGCATCTTGCTTACTGTTTGGGGAGATGCTCCCTGAAGCAGAAGCCGCTATAAGGAAGGAGTTTCTTTGCCCTATGTCGATAGGACGCACTAGGCCCCCCACCCGGATTTGTTTTCTGCTCCCACGAATTAAGAAAAGAGATCCCTCTTGTGGCAGCACCCAAGTGGCCTTGCATGCGTTACAGCTGAATGCGTCATACAGCAGGCAGCCCCTGCTTCGCTACCACTTACACAGGGGACGCTGCTGCTGGTCAGCAGCGCATGCAGCAGCAATGCAACGCACGCCTTAAGGGACTCGGCGTCAGTCGTCTGCAGGAGGCAGCCGAGGTGACGCAGGAGGCTCTAAGCCGCCTTATTTTTCAAGAGCACGAGTATCACACGGCTTATTGCAGCCTTTTGAGGAGCGACAATAATGTCTAGCTGCAGGCCCTTAAGTGGATCCCATGTACCACTAGGTTTCGTCTGTGGCGACCTGCCGCATCTGCCGGTGCCTCTTGAGGTTGTCAGGCCGCCAATGGCATGCGGGGACTCGCTCAATTGACCTGCACCACTCAGTGCATGCGAAGGTATTCATCAGCTTGTTGCGCTGCAACTCAGAGGATGGACGAGAGCCAGAGTGTCCCTCTAAGCTGCTCAAGGCCGTCAAGAAATATTCGGCATTTGCTGTGGCACGAGGAAGTGTTTGGCAACCTTCAAAGCCCGCTGTGCTGCTCCCGATCTGGGGCTGGTGCTGGTGGTCGCCCCCAACAGCACACGTTGCAGCGCCCAGCAGGATTCCGCTGTCTTTCCAGCTGTTTCCAAAAGGCACTGGAGAAGCTGCGGGGCGTGCGTCGCCGAATAAAGGAGGCAGCCGGAGACAAATGTGACGCCTTGAGGCTCCCTTGCACAAGAGAGCTCATTCCAGCAAGCAAGAGTCCTGCAGTATCTCCTTGCAGGTGCCGTAAAGGGCGTTTCGTTGCTTGCACGTTCGCAACGGCAAAACTCTATGCAAAGGCGTCGGCCTCAAGCTGATGGCCAAAAAGACGCGGTGACCCGCATGGGCAACGGCGTAGTGATGGCGCGGGGCGGCAGAAGCTTGGGGTGTGCGGCACTACTGCCTTGTCCTTTCTTGATCACCTCGCTGGATGGCTTCTGTGGAAAGGATAGCAGCTCAGATCTGCAGCAGCTGAAAGCGGCGAAGGCGCCGGAAAGCATGCTGCTGGTCAACTAGGACGCTGCAGCTCCTTACGCATGAAGATGATCCTAAGAGGCAGCTTAGAAGGGGAAAAGCCAGCGCAGGTCACTTCCTTGGCAAGTGTTGCCTGCAGCAGCACTCCTGCCAAGTCGGCCGCTCGATCGCCAGTCGCCTCTCTTCTGAACTTTGCATCCTCAGGTATCTCTCCCTGGTGTAGCTACAGCTATCCGCTGGCTGAAGTGCCAGTGCGGCCAGGCCCTTTCGGCTGCAACTGATTTCTAAAGTGCCACGGCTGTTTCTCCAGTATCTGTCGCTGACGCAGCGCCTCTAACTCGCCGCTTCCTAACGGTGATGGGGACCCTAAAGTGCCCACGGCAGATGCTTTGTCCATAGCAAAAAGCAGGAGCTGCTGGCAGCTGGTGGCTGCCGAGGGCCTCAGAGCTTTCCACTGCATGCAACGTGCGTTGGAACGTGAGCTACCCCAGCTGCCGGATCCTTGAAGGGCCTCTCCGCTTGCATGCAAGAGTGCTGGAAGCCAATTCGCTAGTTCTTCGCCGGGAAGCTGCCCCTGGCTCTGCCTGCTAGAGTTGGCTGGGCGTGGCACAGCTACTGCTGAAGCCCTTTGTGCAGTGGCAGCATCTGCAACTATTTTTATTTTCTGGGGGGTTTTAGGCCGGAGAGAAAAGCCTTTGGCGAGGAGGAGGCAACGCCCCACGTTTACTGCATGCCGACTTGAAACAAACCAAAACGGCCTGGGATGACGGCTGGTGGAAGCCTCCACTCTATCAATCTCTTTCCTTGCTTCTCTGCCTCTCTTCCGTTTGCAAACCCAAATAGCCGCCTTTGCCCGCCTTGCGTCGACAACCGCAGCAAGGATTCGCTGCCACCCTTAAAGTCCGTTTGCATGCAACGGACACACACGAAAGGGCCCCGTGCAAGTGCCTCATTAGCTTCCCTCCCTCTCTCAAGCAAAATACACCAGCTACACGCCTGGGACGCATTGCACTGCCTGACTCTGCCTCGGCGGGAAGCCCAGAAAAGGGTCATGGAGGGAGCTGTGCGTAAGCAGTGAAAGCAGATGTCGGCCTGCACTTGGCAACGAGCCAGTAGACGCGGCGGTGAGGGGCCCCCTACCTTCGTGTGTGCTTGCCTGCTGGCTGCAGCATCAAGCCCACCACCACTAGCCCTTGCAGGGACAGAAGGCGTCTTTCCAGGCCTGCGGAAGAAGGTAGTTTTGGCCTCACCGCAGCTGTAAAGTGCAGCACCCACCTCTCCGCGGCTGTCATGAAGGCCAAGACTGGTGAAAACAAATTCTGTGCGTCTCTTTGAGCGGCACTCAGTGGCAGTCCCATAACCATAGTGAGAGCACCTCTACGCATGCGGGGCATTGGTAGGTGTCGGGCAGTTTGTCTGCTGATTGGCAGGCATTTGAGTGATGCGCTGCATCAGATCTGCATTTAAAAAAGTATCCTCACGGCCGCAAAGGCTCAATATCTGTTCTTTTCCCCTGTGCGAGCCTCCCTGTAGGGGACCCCCGGAAGCTCCGCGGCGCCGCCTTCCCCCGAACTCTCTAACAGCGGTCGGTCCCTCTGCGTCTGGCAGGTTGCAACGCCCACAAAGACTCCCGAGACATGCTCTGCGAGGGAGGCGCATGCTGCCGGATCTGTTTTTGTTCTAGCTGCTATTGTTGCTGCTCTGTCAGCCGGCTTCGGGGCCAGCTACTAGTGCACCTCCTGCTGCCCAGTCCTGTAAGAGCGGCTCTGCCAAGGTCTCGGTGCAGCTGGAAGGCGCGGGGAGGTCAGCATCCCAAGATGCACTTAGGTCCTTGTGCATCGGTATTCCCTCAAGTGCCCCTACGCGCTTCAGGAACAACTATACAGCTGTTTAAAACGTAAGGTTCTGCAGCGCAGCAAACTGCGCCAGATGCACTGCACTGGGACTGCCACCTTTCGGCTGAGATGTGACAGTCCCCACGTGATCGATGTGTGAGAAAGTTCTGGGGTTCGCAGAATCGCCGCGGAGCCCGTGTCTTGTCCGACATCCCTCCCCTTGAAAAGGTCCCTTAAAGGCATCCCGGCACTCTGCTGCCGACTCGACGCTGCTTCTCACGAGGATTGGCTTCCCCTACCGCGGCAGAGACAGAGAGCGGGGCGAAGATGCTGCCTTACACGAGGCCACCATATTCGTGGGAAGTTCCAGAGGCGCCACAAGGTGCTGGGGCTGCGCCCGCGCACGCACAGCTCTCCGCGTTTGGAAGGCCCTTTCTTCCAGAGGCACAAGAGGTTCGCTGCGGCCATACCGGCTTCAGTGCAGCCAAGCGGTGAGGGCATGAGGCCGATGTGCAATCAGCCCACATCTTATGTATCGCCCCAGCTACATTATCCATAGGGGTTTCGTATGGCCGAAAGCCACAATGTACTATAAGCTGCCACTTGAAGGCATATCAAAAAGACTAGTTTCTAGTACACGGTTCTTCCATCTTGATATCGTTCCTTGCCGTAGCTCACCCTGACGGGTAGCCTAAGGCCTATGGCAGTTTGTGTGTGGTGGTGCTGGGATGCGGCTTTTCCACTACCACAGCCTACAGCCAGCTATAGCTAATGCTGCTATAGCCAATAGTGCACAAAGTGTGCATATAAGTGCAGCGTGAGTAACCATTAAATTATATACTCAATTTAGCATGCTTGGTCGTGTACGGCTTCGAGTACACAATCCGAGGAGCTGGGCCATTCCTCCTTATGAAAACACGAATAACCATTTTCCTCATAAATAGCTTATGACTTTAATTATGGGAATTAGGACCCATAATGAACAGGCAAGCACTGCAAGACCGAGCACATGTATTAGCGCATGCTACAGTGTTTGCCGGCCGAAACCCCTCCTTCCCCAGTTCAACAGCAGGCGCTTGCCTCTTCCAATTTGCCGCCATTTGATCAGCTTAAAATAAGTAATAAGACACTAGTTCCCCTGGGTTGGTGAGAAGCACATAGTAATGCGCATGCGCCAGCAGCCCTGCAACCAGCAGCGCTCCATGGCGTCATTTCTTTGGCGGCTGCTGTTCTGAAGGGTTCTGAAGGCAGTGCTGTAGTGCAACCGCTTTTCCCCGTGTATGCGTGGTGGGGACACCTCCGACTCATTGATTGTTTTTGCCTTGGGCCGCCAAGCAATCGCCCAGCTGGATAGCTCTGCAGCACCAGCGACAGAACTAACTTTCTTGGGGATACCGTGCACACCAGGCGCTGGGACTCTTTCAATTTTCTAAACAAAAGATCACTTGAAAAGGTCAAGTTTGTCCCTAGGTGCGATCTTCAAGTGTAAAACCGCGATCTCCCAGGTAGGCCAGGGGGAGGCGCTGCTCCGTTGCCTTCCGTCTCTGCCTTCTATCTGAGGCGCTTGTTAGAGAGAACATTCCGTCTGATAACTTATAGCACAGGCTGGCCGTTACTCAGCCTCGGCATCAGGCTAAGCGACCCGCTGTAGCGACACGTAGTGGAGTCTTGTGTTCATACACTGGACGCACTGCCGGGAACCGGCTGGCGATACGGAGGACCCAGGCCGTCATTTTTGCACATTAGTTTGAGATATTGTGGAAGTGAGGGGACTTCTGTCCTTCCGAAACCCTCGGTTCGGCATCCCATTTTTGCTGACAGTCTTGGCGAACAATTTGGCGAGTAGCTCCCCTGTAGAATTATCCTGTACTGTACTGACTACTTGACGGATCTGAGCGGCTCTGGTTTGCGTTGCTTGGAACTCGATTGACTGGTTCGGTACCCCGAAGAGCCGGCTACATACTTGTATCAGAGAGAGAACGGCAGTGGTGTGGTTCCTGCCTTAGTGCGTCACAGCGAAGGATGACAGAGGCGGGTACCGTGGACAGTCAGATGCCCATAGCAGTCTCCATTTGCTTGGCGGTTGTCTGTGCATTAGGGAGCGCAGTTTTTTCGGGTCTCACTCTTGGTACGCGTCCTGCAGCAACTTCCGTATCCCCTCTGGCTTCCCCTAACCGCATGCCTACGCCTTTTATCTCTTGCTGTCGGAATGACCTTCATCGCGACAGCAGTATGGCTGTCCACGGCGTGTGCATATTCTTACCTTGTGCACAGGGGTTTACTGAAACCTGTTTGTGGTGTTTCTTGTGCTGTGCAGGCCTCTTGACACTTGATCTTGTCCAGCTGAAATTGGTGATAGACAGACCGAAAGAGACACGCGCAGATGAAATAAACTCCCGCTACGCCAAACGAATCTTGCCTCTTCGGAAAGACGGGAACTACCTCCTGGTGACGCTGCTTACGGGGAATGTAGCTGTCAACGCAGGCTTCTCTTTGCTGCTTGGCGGGCTGACAGATGGGTGAGTTATCCCTCACTTATGGGGCCTAATGTTAACAGGCTCCGAAGACTTGAAGCCTTAAGTCGGACCCCACCCGTCTGTCCAACCTACGCCCTACCGTGCTGCTCGGTGTACCGCCAGCTTCCTTTCAAATAGCACAACAATCCCTTTTCAGAGGTTTGCGGTTACACGGTGGGCCTTTTAGCTATTGCCGCATAAATCTGCGCTTGGCTGTGGACAGCGCGGCTCTTTTGTTTGATGGTTCTGTTTGCTGCTGGGTTTTTGGTGGCTGTGTGCAGGCTGGTGGGATTTCTCGTGTCTACTGTTGTGATTACGCTCTTTGGAGAGATTCTGCCTCAGGCCATCTGCGCGCGCCATGGCCTGAGGGTGGGAGGAAACTTGGCTTGGTTCGTGTGGGCGTTGGAATGGATTTTGTACCCGGTGGTGAAGCCGATAGCTGTCGCACTTAACTGTTTGTTGGGTGAGGAGCTCCTCAGAGCCGCCACCACTTTCTTGGCCGTTTGCTGCTGCCGCGCGAGTTGCTGCTGCTGCTGCTGGATTTGCTGACAGCTACCTGCGTCAAAAGCAATAGAGACGGATGGCATGAGAAGAACATCTGGCCGCTCTTGTGTCCTTGCTTATTTCTGTACGTACTTGTGTGGGCGCGCTTTGTATGCATGTTTGTTTGCAGGGGAGGATTTGGGCACAATTTATGACAGAAAGCAACTTCGGGCTCTCGTGGAATATCATGACAATGTGGTTCACGTCCTTACGAGTGATGAAGCGCGCATTCTGAAGGGCGGCCTGGAGTTTGCCTTTGTTCGCGTTGATAAGGTTATGACGCCCATTGACAGAGTCTACGGGTGAGTTGCCACGCATCTGGGCTGCTGCGCCTTTCCATGGGAAAAGCAACGCATTTAGTGCACCATAAGATTTTTGCAGTGCACGTTCGACAAATCTGCAGCACTGGCAGAGCACCAATAGAATTTATTGAGCCGCTTCGGTAATGGCGTTGCTGTGGATTGCATGGATCCAGTCTATGGGAGGCACCTTTTGACCGAGACAGTACAGATTGTAAAGACGAAACGCGGAAAAAGGACGAATGTATTCTTGTTAGGGTTTAGGGTTCAGCGATCGGCATGTGAGGTGTCTTGCCTTTTCTTGCTGTGCAGCCTGGAAATCGACACAAAGCTCACTTTTGAACGAATATCAAAGATTCTTTCCTGCGGTTTCTCCCGTATTCCGGTTTTGGACTTTTCAAGCCCACAGTGCATCGTTGGCCTTCTCTACATGAAGGACTTGGCTCTTTTTGATCCTTATGCAGAAGGTATTTTCGAGACGCATCCTATACACATGCTCGTAACGTTGTTTGCATTAATAATTAATATATATATATATATATATATGTCTTGGATCAATGTTTCTTACGGAGACGTGTTTTTGCATGCCTACGCATTCATCGCAGAGCAGGCTCGCCAACGTACACTTCTTTACAGTAGATTGGGCAGCTGATAGTGCTGCTCCGACGTTCCTATGGTGTTGCTGTCTTGTCCTTATATGTGTCGATATGCGTGCTTGCAGTTGAAGTGCGAACGTTATTGCACCTCTTTGGACGCAATGTTTATGCTGTGGATGATGACACGGCTCTGCTTGATCTACTAACCGCTTTCAAAAAAGGTGAAAAGGCTTTTCATTGTCACCCTGTGTTGACTTTCACGTTTCTGGCGCAAGCGGTCAGGGGCTTGTTTGTGTTGTATGGAAATCCCGCACAGCTATCATGAGACAGCTGCTGCTGCAGCAGGACTGCTGCAGCAGCAGCTGTCCTGCTGCAGCTGTCCTGCTGTTAATTTGCTGTTGTATTTTCTTTGGACTTTGCAGGCCACACACACTTGGCAGTAGTGCGCAGCGTCGTTAGCACAGAAGAGGGAGATCCGTACTACCGGCATGTGGGCATCATCACGCTGGAAGACATTATAGAGGAGATTCTTCAGGACGAAATTCATGACGAATTTGATCATGAGAAGCAGCAGCAACAGAAGGAGCCAACCATTTCTCC
>JRZD01000013.1:0-22608 GCA_000826945.1 Eimeria nieschulzi
TTCCCAACGGCAGGCCCGTTGCTTTCCTCAGTTGATGGCTGCCGAAACGTCGCAGCATGCATTGCAACACCGAAATAGACTGGCAGCCTTTTTTCTCTCTCTGGTTTCGGGTAAGTAAAACCGAGCCTGTATGATGTAGTAGGCACTTGTCAGCACAAGATAATGCTTTCTGAGTAGGTCCTCGACCTTCTCTCGAGTTTGACTGAAGAGGCAACCGAAGGCTTCAGCGCACTTTGGGAACGAATGGCAGGCATCCCGTTTTGCGAACTGAAGCGATGCTGGCGAAGAATAACTTGTGAGGAAGTAGACCGCACCTCTTGAGACAATACGTGATCTGATACCACAATGCTCTGATTGCGTATTTAGCCAAGAGGCTTTTACATTAACGCCAAACAAAGAGGTGACAGAGCCTCAAACCCAAGTAGACAAGCCGACACAGTGGCAGCCTGCTAGACAGATTTGTTCACTTGCACCCTGACGCACTAGAAGTGACCTGAGGAGCAGTATGGTTGCTGCTACTTTCAGTCCTAGGGCCATTCATGTGGTCGGAATCGAACTCCCGACATTAACGGCAAGCGTTGGGCAGTAGACATGCAGGCACCTGGTAGGCGGCATCAGGCGGGTCAGTCTGTGAGGGTGAAGGCCAGCAATAGGTCTAGCGTGGAACACTAGTTCAGATGCTAGTACTTTGTTTTAAGTGCAGCTTGCCATATTCACGAGCGCAATCAAGAAAACAAACATGCAGCCAACTATTGTAAAAGCTACGGCACTCGTCCTTTTTGTTAAGCTACCACATTTCGATCTGGGCCATCATTATTTCTTATCTTTGTTCCATTTGGATCATGTCAATTTCCCTTAAAAAGACCGCCAGTAAAACTTATCCATAGGCAGTGGGTTGCGTGTTTAAGAAACTTCACCCGAAGCTTGTAGTCGCTAGATCTGTACATACTACACAAAACAGGACAAACTACATGGATGAGCGAAAAAGCTTTTTACATTATAGGGATTCGTAACATCAGAGAAATCCATCTTCACGAAAGTACATACATGCATACGTTATGTACAACCGTACCCTTGTGCGTTGCCGATTGGCTTGGAGAGAGGGGCCCCACAGGAGTAGGTCTCAAGGGTAGACCCAATGTGTCACAAAGGTATATCGTATTTTAAAGCCAATGCACATCCCGCTATTGGTTTCCTTGTGCACCGTATGCAACATTTTTATGAAAAGCGTTTATATGCAGCTTCATCACATGTACTTCAATAGAAATCTGCCCGCCATACAATACCGAGCTGGGTCTTGACCATTCAACTTCGCGAAAGTGGCAATGTGAATCCAAGCAACGTTTTTGTTTCCTTTTTGAATCTTTCATGTTTGACTCCCACAGCTATTGACCCGTAGCAGCCCCTCAGCGCTAAGGCTCATTACCCTCATAGTTTGGCACATTCAGTAAGCGCCTCGATCCTTGCTGAAGATGGAGCTACTCTGTCACGAAATGACAAGCACAGGTCGTCGCGGAAGCCATGGAATGGATACGTGTGCATAAGGTCGGGCCTCCAACATTCCGAAACTCTTGCTGTGCAAGAATGATGGACACCAGGCCCTAGAGACTTGTGGAACCCATAAATGCTTGCGACTCCTCCTATATCTCGTTTCTTTCTGTTAGAGAAGCGCTTACTCGCCTTTTTGTGATAATCCGTTTTTTCTCCGGCCGGCAAATGCGTCAAAAGTCGCATTCTCGATGGCACTAGCGCTGGGCGGGTGGAAGCGGGCGACAACGTCCGCAGCATTCCACAGAAGCCTTGAGCGTGTAGCGCTTTCCCTCCTTTGCCTACGCATCCATGATGGCTGCAAGCATTTTCCTGCCCATGCGCAGCCATCTTGGGTCTTTCCAGGCTTCGTCAAGACCCGCGAAGCCACACGCAGGTTAGGCACAGGACATGCACTATACAATGAGGTAGAGAAGTCAGAGTGTTTTCCCGAGGAACACACAAAGAGTTGCACCAATGATTTTGAAGGTGTTGCCGATGTCTACCATCAAGAGGAAGGAACAGGGTACCCCCATGCAGAGGGAGTCCGTAGAAAACCAATCCTGTTGGCTAAGCGTCGCCAGTCTGGGGGGTTCATTACTGCGGCATACGACGCACGTTTTTGCCGCCTGGTACTTTCCTTGTCTCCAGACGCGAGTCCATCGAGGGAAGCCAGCGAGGAGACAGCCACAGCAGCAGCGACTGTCGGGCGACTCCTACGCGCCTCATCCGTCTGTGAGGCTGCTGGGAGCTTTGCTCTCACCAGCAGAGCTTCCACGCAGAGCCTTTTTGAGCTAACTGCGGTGTCTGCACTAGTTGATTATGCGTTTCAAGAGGACCCAATGAAGAGGCCCCCACAGCCGATTGGGCGGCCCGCTGAACGCCAAATGATTTTTTTTCATCTGCCGTCTCTTTCCCTGGCTGCTCTGTCAGAATTAGTTTTTTTCTGTGGCATGGGGTTAGGCATGAAAGATAAGGCGTTCTTCGGGAAGGCGGCACAGGTGGCCCTGGTGCGACTAGAAGCTTTACAGCTGTCGAGACACCCGACATTAGCACATCAGCATCAAGAGCCACCAGATAAAAAGCGTTCCCCTGGGATCCATCACACATCTCCCTCGCTTTCCATAGCCCCCACTGGCGCCCCCGAAGATTTTGGTACGAGGATCTTAGAGGCCCCCATGAGATCACCTCCCCGTCCAGGCGCTGGCCGGATTGTTAAGCTTTTACGGGGGCTGCTGCATGCAGGCTACGCAAGCCCGCAACTCTTTGATACTGCTGTCGAATATCTTGCGACGGAGTGTACCTATACTCACAACGACCTTCTGCATGCTTTAGCGCTGCTGAAAGCCATGCTCCCCGGGCCTTCTCGGGATAACCTCGCACAGCCCCTCGCGGAGCGAATCCTGCTGCGGGAGGGGCGCCTGCCTCTTCCTGCCGTTGCTGCTGCCGCCAACGTTTTCTCTCTTGTGCGCATTTCCCGCTGCTCACCAAAGCTCAGTGGCACGCAAGGGAAGTTTGAAGGGGGCCCCCAAGAGGACTCGTTAGGGTGCGCTGTGGCCGGACAAGGCCCTTTGGATGCCCACCGAATTTGGGAGTGTAAAACTGAGAAAGAGCCTCACAATGTTTCCCTGTTGCATGCTCATCCGTCGTCTGCAGAACTCTATGAGAGTCTGGCGCGGAGTGCCAAGAGGGCCCTGGAGGTAAAACGCTTGGGGATAGGAGGCCCCACACGGGGACGGGATTTAGCGTTGCTCGCCCGGGGCTTTGTGAGGGCGAGGCAGCAAGCGACGGCTGTTTCGTGGGTTGCGGCAATGGAACTGCACTGGAAGGCTCTGAGGCCTTCTGTAGATTCTCAGAGTCTCGCGCTGCTCCTCGTATCTCTTCCCAAACTCCAGCAAGGATTGCCGTGAGTTGAGGGGCTGCCGTCTGTGCAACCGCAAATCGCTTACCTACGCATGTGATAATAATTCACAAATTTCAGTAGCACCCCAAAAGTTCGGTTAACGTCTTTACTAGAAATACATGAGATTGCATGCAAGCCTATTTTCTGCCTAGTTCTCTCCCTTAGACCTGAGAAGACGTGTGCACTGCCTGTCCTGCTGCAGCTTCAAAAGCGAATGTCTTACGGATTTGTTGCATATCTTCACGCAGCGCGTTGCTGCCCTAACCCAGCAGCAACTGCTGATGGTCTTGGCAGGTCTCTCGCGTATTTCCCATCGTGCGGAGTATTTTTCTTCTGCCACAGAGCTCATATGGCGGTGTGTTGCACCCAGGACAAGCGCCTGAGGCGTTCTAACTTGCCGAGGACTTCTGTCCTCTTATCTGCCATCTACTGCTGCAGCTGTATGCAGGTGCGCTGCTTGCTGTCGGAGCTGTTTGGCTCAGGTTTCTCACCAAGGATCCGCAGTTGAGGGCACTGACTTCCACGGAGCTTCAGAGCCTCTTTTCTGCTCTGCGTCGGCTAGTGCGTTCCGCTCCCCCTACATGCGCTAATAGTTGCCTTTAATCTTGTCTCTGAAGCGATGAGAGATGCCTTAGCAGACTAAAAGTGGTTTGTCCCCAAGGGTTTGCTGCGGTTGCCATAGGAAGCCAACGCTCCTCCCGCTGCACTCGCTGGCGTATCGCAGCTGCTAGTCGCTTGTGAATCTTTGCGATTACTCCCTCCTGGTCTTCGGGATGAGGCCCTTGCCTTTCAGGGCACGTTTGGAGTGCGTTTTCTGTAGGCCCATTAGCCAGACAGAACTGCGACGGTTTTTGTTTCATCTAACGGCATTTGGACTAGCGGCACCAAGTGCAGGCTGCTGGCTGGCAGGAGGGATGAAAGCAGCGAGTTAGAGCTGCATTTGTCTTGGTGTCTTCTACGTGCGTTTCTACGCCATGCATCTCAGGCGCTCAACGCCCGGTTGGTGGAGGTACTCGTGAAATCGGCAGCGAGCAGCGCGGACTGCACCATGGAGACGGTAGGGTGGAAACCCACGCAAGAACTTCAGGATCCTTACTTACGCGTACCAGACGGAGTTAATCCAAGCGCTCGGGTTTTCGTTGGTCAGGCTACTACTTTTGCTGCCGTTGTGCTCTCTACAACTTGGCACCTTCTCTGCATATGTGTTCCTCGTAGGTGGCGCGCTGCATCGAGGCTGTGCTCCGGCTGCCTCAGCGTCCCCCAACTGCCGCGGAGGCAGAGCACAAATGTGCGGCACCCGCAGCTTCCACTTTTTCAGGGCTCCGCAACACAAACACTCAGCAGCACTCATCATCTCCAGATACTTGCTCAAGAGACCAGGCCCGGAGATGGAGGCTGCTTGAAGTTCTGCTGAAACGGCTAGTTTTCCTCGTCGCGGACTCTAGAGACGACGCAAGGGCATGCGCAGGAATTTCTGCAGCCCTCGCTGCCCTCTGCCACCTTGTCCCATCCCATGACTCCCCCGGCCGCATGGGGGTTTGTGGGTCTCTTGGTAGGCAGCATCGGATTTGGGAAAGCGATCGGCTGCTTTTTAGAGAAAGCGGTTTGCTTGCAGCTGAAGAAGAACTCCTGCCATTTCCTGGTGGACTTGTGTCAGAGCTCACCAATCGCCTCCTCGCCGAGACCTCAGCTTTAAGGCACTGCTGGCCTTGTCTTTGGAAGGCAGCAGCTGCTACTCTTAATATAGCCATCCGCTTTCGCACTTTAAAGGAAATGCGATGCCTACACAGACACCGTGAAATCCCGGAAATGCCCTCAACTAGCACCCACCTCAAGGAGGTAGAGTTCGCCGCGCAGCGCCTCTTGGCCGCTGCAGAAGCTAGCTGCTCCCAGCCGCATTCAACACCACAAACGAATTTTCCCAACTCGCGTCCATCGTGGCTTGGTTTCATCTCGTCGATGTGCCGGCAGGGAGTACAGGTGCTTGGTGTGGAGACAGTTGCCTCCGACTTGGCGGGAAAATCCGCACCACCTGCGACAGCCAACGAAGGATCATCTAGTGGTGCACTCCAAGCTTCAGAGGAAAGTGACGGCGGCCATACCAGGACTCCGATTGCTGCTAGAACCAGTGAGAAGGCCCAGTTTCTCCTCGTACTGTCTGACTCAATCCGAAACGCAATGCAGTTTCTAAAGCCTGCTTTTTTAGTGCGCGATTGCGTCTGCCTTGCAGTTCTTGACCTTGCCGCTACTGGCATCCGTGCCAGGGGCGTCTTCCTCCAGATTGGTCACAGCCAGTCATTTGGGTTTCCGTTGCATCCGACAGGCGCAGAGATGGAAGCACGTTGTCGTCCTGGCAGTGCATTCCACGCTACCACTGCAGCAGCACAGCTGGAATTGCACGGTAAGCCTGCCAATGAACAATCGACTATAGCAATCCTGCTCGCTATATTCACCCTCAGCGCTCTTTTGCGCCCGAGTTAGTAGGTCTTTGCATAGACTGTGACCTTTGGCTGACAAACAGGAGTTGCCGAGAGAAAGTAAGATTTGGTCGTTGTGAGAGTTGAGTGTGCACTGATCGTTTTCTGTGCCTTCTGCAGTTGTGCGCCTCGCACATCGTGTTGCGGCCTCATCGCTGGAGGCGTTTTTGATAAAAGAAGCTGCTGCTACTGCTCCTAAAACCGCGGTGTCAAAACAACAATATGATGAGGTATTTATCCTGTGGTGACGCTTTTCTATCCTCCTCCCCTCTGTTTTACACAGACATCTGGGGATGAGCGGCGGGGTGATGTGGAGGTTTTGTTGATGCAGAAAACCTCAAGACGGTCGTGGAACCCCGGCCTTTATTCGCTAACGGAGTTACTGGTAGCGTTGCTAGGGATTCGTCTTCGCATCCGACTTTTGCAGCAGGAGAAGGAATCTTGCCTGGCTGGGAGGGCAGAAGAAATTGCTTCCTCAGCAGAAGGACAGCTTCTAGAGACCCAGGAAGCGATTGGATCTGTGGTAGTACCATTGCTAGAAATTATCAGACGCACGGCCATCCCAAAGCCGTCCAGAAGGGACCGTAAGCAAATAAAGAGCATTTCGCTGCTGCCTGCCGACTAGGCTATCGTAGCCGCATGCTTTCTTTTCCTACACTGCGTATTGTACGGTGTGTGCGCTTGCTGGGGACATGCAGCTAATCTTATCTCGCTTCTCTCCATTAGTATTCAAGTGCTAAAGATGTTGGAGCCACGTACTTGGGAGAAGCACGCTTCTGTGTTTTCTCATCACCTTAAAGTAAGCTGTGTGCCTATCTGTAAAGCTGTTTCCACCGCACAGTCCTGCTAGGGTTTCCAGTGCCAGGCGGCATGATGTCCCTTATCGGCAATCGCGGGATTTTAAGGCGTTTGCTGAGTAACAGCACTATCTGTTTCTGTGCAAGCTGCGGCACGGCCTCCAACAGGCTCTGACTCGTCGTGCAGCACCACAACAAGACGTCTCAGCAGAATCCTGCCTATTGGACGGTAGTGCTGGCAATTCCCCTGTAGGGGTTTGGGCTCTGTCTAGGCGTTACGCAGCTGAAGCTGTCGAGGTGACGTTGAAGGCTTTGGAAAATGCGGGCTGCTCATCTCCTTGCATGCAACACGAAAGCCTGCAAGAGTGCTCTGCAGCTCAAGGAAAAGAGGTTTCGCTGCGGCACAGTCGCGCGATCCCCATGTTTGGCAGCACCCGCGCACTGCAGGTGGACGTGCAACGGGGACACGCCACGGCACGTGTGAGACGAATTGGAAAGAAATGCGAGGCACCCAGCAAGTGATATCTGGCGCAGGCGTGGGAACATAGTGCATCACGTCCAACGATACTGAACAAAGGGTTGCTTGTGGCATGCGTTCAGATTGTATTCTTTGTAATGTCTTCGGCGGATTTCCTGGTTCCAGTACTTACCACATCCCCCTCTTGGAAGAACATCAGCAGCAAACGAATTGTCATTTGCTGTCAAAAAGAAGCTGGGATTCTGCAGCCGTTGGTCGCCTTGGAGCTTTTTGCCATCATGGGCCGTCTTCCTGACACCCATCGGGGGTGCCGGCCCCAAACAAGGTTCGCCACACAGCTACTAGGCAGAGAAACATTAGGGAGTTCTACCAGGAAAAGGTAACACGCGTATGCTAGGCGCTGAGTAGACTGAATGAGTCTGCTCCATAGCCTATCACTATCCTCGCTGGTGCTGTTATGCTGTCCCACTAGTTGCCCCATTAGAGCGGCGTTGCGCGCAGCCCCCCAAGGGTGTTCGTGGAGGTTCTGTTCGCGGAAGATATCCACGCAGCTTGTCAGCGGGAAAACATCCGCAAATTCTTGACAACGGCGGCTCAGCGCTGCTTCGCATGATAGGTTCCATAGGCCAACGTGCGTCGTTTTGTGCTAAGCGCAGGAGGAGCACCAGGCTTTCTACTTAGGAATGAAAAATGCGTTCGAGTCTTCTACGGCTAGTGCCTCACACAAAACAGTTTTTTTGTGCGGCTCGATCGGCGTGAAAGCCGAGCCAGCAAGAAAAGAGCATCATTGTGTAGGGCCAACAGCCACTGCGGTTGGGCGAAGGGACCTGTTACTGGCACTGCTAGGTGACCGACCCACAAAAAGGATCGAGCACAACCCCTGGAAAATGGGAACAAATTGCACAGAAATGCCGTGCGCAGTTCATTCTACTGATGGCTGAAGTTTTAGAGGCCATGACCGCGCTCACTTGCTGCCTCCTTCAGCGGCTGGTCTCGCAATGGATCGAACTCGGGAGAGAGTTTCAGTAAATCAAAAATCGCGTCATGCGTCTTGTCACGCAATTGCTCTGTCGTCAGCCCCTGATGATGCATGGAAACAAACATAGAGAGTCAGGACATTGTCAGGACCTCATCAAATAGCTATGGCTTCCATAAAACTGTCAGTCACTAGCGACCGCTCCGAATGGATAATAAACCAACAAGCATTATGATTACGAGCACAGCTTACCTCTGCAGAGATGTAGTCTCCAACGGCAATGTACGATGTGCCTGGGTAGAGGATACTGCTGTTAACAGGCCACAGGTTGCCGTTGTTGTGCATTGCTGCATCGGACAGTGGTAGAATTAATGCAGATATCCCAGATTTCGTGTATACAGAAAGCTCACTTTTGTTAAGCCCAGGGTACCCTAACCCATAAATTACCATACGTCACAACAGTACACATCTCCCTAGTGAAACAACTGGATGGTGCCATACCCAGAAAACGTCAGCGGATGCATCGCTAAGGAAAGCCAACAATCTTCAACGAGAGCACTTTGGAGGCAGCCCTTAAGTTTTTACCACAGGATGAGCGATTAGGGTCCACGATAACGTACTCGCGATTACCAGCAGCAAGTGCGAAGGCTATCCATCGAAACGCTTATTCAACTGAATGTCCAATTTAAGGCTTAAAAAGAAACGCTATGACATGGCCATCGTGTAGCCTTGGCCATCTGACTCGTTTCTTGCTTCTCACCTATGGGGAGGATGGAGATGTCGGGATTTTCGGCTGCAAGGCGAAAAAAGCCGTTTCTGAAGGGCTGCAGGCGGCCTGTGACACTTCGAGTTCCCTCCGGGAAGACGACAACGATTATTCCGTCCGAGAGGGCTTTCAGTGCCTCCTGTGGTAACACATAAGCGGTCCGTACTAGGCATACAGTTGTCCCAAGGGTGCGCAGTATGTTTTCACGTGCATGATCAATCAGATGCAGTCACAGAGCGAAATGGGTGGGTGGCTAGATACGTAAAACACTGGGAATGATAGTACAGCTCATGAATTCGTGAATTTTGTTGTGGGATCGGGAAGTGCGATCGCCCTGCTAGACTGTTCGGCTGTAGTTCATTCTGAGTACCTTCATCATTTCTTGCACAGCACCCGGTTCAGTGCCCCAGCCGCCCTTTTCCTTTGTAAACCGTACTACCAGACAGCCGGCCATGTACTGAGCCCAGCCTGACCACACACCGCAGCAGCTATCATCCTGATAGCAGAAGCCACCAACAATTGCGTTTATAATTGACTAGTGATCCAAGTAATTGCTGAAGAACGGAATAGGGGCATCAGAAGTTTAACGGAGGAACTCATGAGGCTTGAAAAATACCTGCAATTGGGACCTTCAGAAGCGCACGCTTGATCACGTACAGGGCAGGAATCCCCAAAAGTACCGAGCCAATAACCCATGGATCTGCAGCATAAGGAACACATACCTCATGACGTGCAACAACTCTTTAGGAGATGGCACGAGAGGGAACATATCTGTGGATAAGAGAGGCCCTAGAAAGCTATTTCTCCGCTTACCCACTTTGCTGGTGTGGTTGACCATGACGATTACTTTCTTTGACGACACTCCCGATGGAAGAGGACGCAGGATGCGCTTCCCCCAAAATGGGCGGCATAACAAATACGCTGCGCGGAAATAAGGGCCATCGGAGGTGAATATCGCCACATAAATTGAGATATATGTAGCACATGACACCAACCCACAGTCTGTGCACTGCGGCGAGCCCTCGGTGGATGATCCAGAAAGTCGCCGTGGATATGATGAGGGATTTCTCTTGTCGTGGCAGCTGGCAGGGAACTGGTAAGTGACTCTGCAAAAGATAGTGCGTCATGGAGTAGTTCAGTTGCTTACCAAGTTCCATCAAGCCTAGGTGAGTCTGTCCAAGTATCATCACCCGAAGTTTCGGCTTAATGACCAACAAGGGGAAGAGCACAAAGGCCTCCACGCATTGCACAATGAAGGATAGTAAGAGGGTGATTGACACAATAGTGTAGAAGTACACCGTTAGGAGGAAACATAAAACTTTATAGGGCTCCATTTTTTCTAATTAATTATTGGAAGAAAGTGTGTGCTTGTCCACTCTGTTCGCTCCTAGAAGAACGAAAAATAAGCCAAGGGTGAGCGACCATTGAGCAAAACTAAGCCCCCAAGACAGTCTCCCTGAGTGTGTCCGTTGGAGTGTTCAACAATAAACAGCAAGAAAAAACTAGTGTTCTACTTTTTACCCTAGTTAACGTACAAGCTGCAGTTTTCATAGATGAGCTGCTCTTAGCCCCATCATGAAGAGTCGCGCTAGAGTAAACACTCAGCCCACCCCAAACATGCAAATGGCTTTTTCCCCATCTCCTTGTTAGAAGACAGATTTTGGCTTGCTAAACATTATTTTTTTCCGCAATATCTGGGACAGTCTGTCTTTGCACCAAAAACGCTTCATCATTTTTAAGTATGGAAAGGATGCACAATGTTTTGTCCTACCAGCTTGGCGTTACCCCTCGGTTCCCTTTGGCTAAATTACATGTGCTAGTTTTGGTAGAATCCGATTCTTCCACTATCTAGGGGGCAATGGCACACTGCAAGGAAGGTTGTGAACCAGCAAATGAGCACGCAAGCGGAGCACCAGACAATGAGAAAGGCTGTGGAGAGCCTTCAGACAAGATACTTAACCATCAATCTTGCTGCAAAGGAGAAGAATTTGATTTCGCAGCCGCTACGACGTCCAAAAACGCACTGCGGAAGCTGCGCGCGCAGAAGCGGCTTCAAGAGGCGAAAGATCGGCGCAAGGCTCTGCGTGCAGACGCAAAGCGCCGCAAGAAACGTGACAGGCGTGAGGCTTTTGCTAACAAAGATAAGGAACCCGTACAGTGTCCCCGCCAAGACGCAGGAATAAGCGTGCGAGTTTGCATCGACTGCGAGTTTGAGGAGCTTCAGTGCGAATCCGAAAGATACTCCCTCGTTCAGCAGCTCATGTACGCATATGGTGATGCCAATCGTTTGAACAGGCTGCGCGACCAGGCCCATGGCACACAGCGGCGCTGGAAGAGTGGCTGGCGAAAAGGATGCGGGATCCAGCAAAACTGCAAGGAGGGAACAGAAAATTGCTCCGCCGCAACTGCAAGCGAGTCAAATCCAGCTTTAGAAAGTAACAGCCCCTATGTTACTCCTTCCAATGCCGAGGGTCAGAGCATAACTCCCGTTCTGCCACTTTCGAGCAATACGGAGATTGGCGGCACATCTCCGCTTCCCACAGACAGCAAAGAAGTGATTACACCACATTGTCAGGACATCCCTCAAGAGCGTCCGCCTGCAGTCGAATTTTTCATCACTGGGGTGGGACCAAAGATCCAAGACGCCCTGAAACGCGTGCAGTGTAATGGACGATGGAAGTGCGAGGTGTGTAGCCAGCCGTTTGAACAAAAGTTTGCACAGGAATGCGCCACGGGACAGGTGGTTTACTTAACCGCCGATGCAGACGAAGAGCTGCAGACCCTTGACCCCAGCACATTGTACGTTGTGGGAGGCATTGTTGACAGAAACCGGTACAAGGGCCTCACGCTTAAGAAAAGCAGAGAGAAGGGGGTTAAGGCCGCGAAACTACCTATTTCTAGCAAGATTGG
The DNA here is from genome assembly GCA_000826945.1 of Eimeria nieschulzi. NCBI lineage: Eukaryota > Apicomplexa > Conoidasida > Eucoccidiorida > Eimeriidae > Eimeria > Eimeria nieschulzi. Next base: position 11,835 of record JRZD01000013.1, read on the forward strand.
GCGCCAGCTCGAAGGGTCCAAGATTCTTACAGTCAACCAGGCACGGCAACTCACATAGACCATGCCATGAAAGACACTGGAACGCATCCGAGCACATGTATTTAAAATATGTGTACGTGCCTATAAATGTGTACCAAGCAGAGTTCTGCACGCCAAATAAGCAGTTCGTGTACACGCATAAATTGACTAGGAGTATCCGAATAACCTCCTTTGCTGTTGCAGGTTGTGGCCGTGCTGATTGCATACGCGGAACTCGGTGACTGGACTGCCGCTTTTAATCGGGCCCTGCCGCCCCGCAAAGGCGCAGATGCCGTGGAAAAGGACAACAGCCCTCTGGAAGAAAATGTTTTATTGAGTGTGTGAGGTTTGCTGCAAGTGTACTTCAATCAATTCTTTTACCAGGCTGGCGGCTTGTATCCCCTCGAGTGTAATTCTCTGTTGCCCTGCAGTTCAGGGATCGTGGAGCCTGGGTACGCCTGAGTCAGCACCAGTGCCTTTGAAACCCGAAATTATGGATATAAGTCTTTGTCGATGCGCAAGAATAATGTATAATAGGTGAATTATAGATCAATCAGGGTAAAACTTCATTGGGCCGAAGAGTCAAACACAATAGTAGTGCCTGCTACGCTAAATGGCCATGCCGCGAATTCTGCAGGGAGTATTCGCTGCTTACACCCTTTGCTTTCCACGCGTGATTCTTCTTCGTCAGTCGAGAACGAATAAAAAAAACCCTTAGCCTCTTATGTGCGTTCTTGAACTGAGGAACTGTTAAGGGAGATAAAATCCCCTACCACGAATAACGATGAAAGTATTTAGTGAAGTCTACCAAAAACCCAAAGTGTTCCCATGAGTCCTTCTACTGGCATGTCGCATACACATCCATTAGAAGGAAGGGTGAGCCATAAAGCTAATGACTTCAGTCGGCAAAGGCATTGACCTATTCACGTTTTCAAAGAGGAAAGATTCACTAGATTTTGCAAGGCTGAAGGTGCTGGGAATCGCTAGAAGGGATAACATTTTGGATAGGGAAAAGTTGCTCCTGAGAACCTAACTAGATCAGCAGCACCCAATTTATAACCAGGCCATCCCCTGGCGACAGTCAGTCTCCCAGCCCCCCTGGCCAGGAGAATGCGGAGCATGGACGCAAGTGTACCGTAAATAAAGCCTTTTAAGCCCTTCGGTGCAGAACTCCAGTGAATCCAGGTCATAGGAGAAGACCAAGCAGCTTTATGGGGTCATCAGTACATCGAGATGCACGTGGAGATCGTGCAGAGGAAGATAAGGCGGCAGCGATACACACCGCTTACCAATAGAATGTGCACAACTAGTGGCGCACGACTAGTGGTGTTACCTGCACCATTGAAAAGGCCATCACGGATACAACAAGGAAGCTGCAGACGACCTTGGGAACGCGCACGAACTTAGTTTGAGAGGCCAGAAATGTAGTGAATTTTACTATGCTCACAGCTCAGGCTGAGTCAAAGCCTTAGCCTATGCCGTGCTTGGATTGGTTTGCGTTTAAGTTAAGCTAAAGAGACTTATGCTAGTCAAGCAAACACTTAGTCAACGTCAATATAAAATACATTGATTTTTGTTCGGGACTAGCACAGAGATGTTAGTAAGTAAAAAGCTCAAGAGACATTTTGAAGACTTCAGAATGGAGACTTAAGGATCGGGAGTTGAACCCAAGGCCTTGAGGTCAAGGCTTTAAGGCCCAAGACAACCCTCAAGGCGTTAAGGCCTGGGTGCAGGATAGCGCCGCTTACAGGGACTTAACCTCAGGGGAGTCAGCTAGAACCTTTAGACTGGATGTTTATATAACAGGATTCTGATCTCAACGTATACATTGTTATTGTTGGTCTGGAAGAGTCTCTTGTATACTTCGCGTTATTTAGAGGTGTTTGTTCACCCCAGGCACTGTGGACAGGAAGTGGGTCGAGGTGGGAAGAGTGTCTAGGCCTAAGAGAAGAGCCTGTTGGGGGTGCGTACACCATCATCTACGAAATAAGACCTGTTCGTAAACCTATGGTTATTATTTTAAAGCCCGAGCCTTTCTCAGTACAAAGAGGCTGTGCGTTTAGGGCCTCAGAGCCTCCCCTGGTCGCTGAAGGGGTTCTGAGACCTATCAAGTGCTTACCCCATCGTGTGAAGGGTTGAGGAGTGCAGCTTATTAGGATTCATGCTACAGGGGCGGCCTAGGCAGATAATTGTCGTTGGAGGTCCACGCTGCCTAGGTGTTAAGGGACATCGTCGAAGAGACACGCAACCTAGCCCCGGCTCCACAGTGATCCGTAAGGGCCCAGCCTGCTATAAAGCGAAGAATAGAGAGGTTGCTCACAAGTTGCGTGCACCCTGGGGTCTAGGAGACAAGCGTGTCGGGTGGCATATCGAGATAATTGAAACAGCAGCAGATCATTTGCCCAGACTTTCTAACCAAGACATCTTATTGTTTTGAAGCGTTTAAGATATTTATTTTCTCCCGCGATAGTAGAGATGGCCTTCCGGCGACGTAGCATAGAGGCGGCTGTAGCTAGCTAAAGGATGATACCTCGGGAGGACTCTGGTGGAAGTTCAGTAATGTTGCTTCTCGTTTTTCGTCTTTTCCACCCCTGAGCAGAGTAATGTAGGTTTTGGAGCTCCAGCAGCACGCAGCGCAGCAGAGTAGTGTGTTTGTTGGGGTGTCACCTAGCTGTATGTGTGCATGTCGTTTTTGGGTCTTTGCGTTTCGGCAGAAAATTTTCCTTGCTTTTCCTGAGGATTAGGACCCTGCTGAGGTCATCCAGATTAATGGGATAGGCAAGGGAGCTTTGTTGCACTACAGTTACTTCATAGGAAAAGAGTGCACCTAGTTTCCAAAATGTTGGAAACTGAAAAATAGCGGCGAACGCTAGGGTTTTGGCTACTGAAAAATTATTTTTCTTTCTCAAAAATATTTCGTCTGGTACCAGCTGCTAGAAGCCCAATAGTAAATGAGCGTCTAACATACACAGGCAGCAGTCGTCTGCAACTCCGGAGTATGAGGGGTTGCAAGTTTCTGAACCACTAAAAGGGACAAGGGTTCCTATTCATAACTGTATACAAGACGTGGGTATCGATCTCATATGTGGTAATCAGGAGGCAGCGGCAAAGGAACTCGGCCATGGAAACCTGTATACGGGAGCGCATTTCCATTCTGCTCAGCCAACAAAAAAATTGGAGGGCACACAACAGACTCGCAGAAAAACGAGAGAGTGGTATAGATGGAAATTGATGCAATTAAAACTAGAGTGAAGGACGCTCAAGACGAGACTGACCCCAAACACAAGGCTACGTTAGACGCCCAAAGTGCCGACAAAATATAAAAAAAAAGATCAACGGAGCTGAAACGACAAGTTAATGAATTAAATGGGACTGATAAGAAAGCAATTGAGAAGCTAAATGTCATGAAGGATCCAGCAAAGTTGAGGAGACGCAAGGAAGGTCCAGAATCGCACTATAACGGAGCTCGAAGAAGACAATGGGCAATAGTCTTTTCAAGCCCTTTGTGTTAATTAAAAACAGATGTTTCAATATTAAAAGGAAAAGAGAATTAGAAATGGAGGTAAAGTTCCTGAGCAAGCTCGTGCTTTTTGACAGGAAGAGCATATTGTGGGTGGGTGCTCAGTATCTAGTTTATAGCGCCCCGAAATCTATAACTGCCTGTCAAAAAAGGCACATTTGCTAATGCGATGCTTAAATTAAAGAATTTAAACAACAATTGAATGACCTATTGGGGGTTCAATGAGGAGACTTCGGTAAAGTTTCCGTAGCCCCCCCACTAGCCATAGCACCGACAAGGCTCGTCCTCAGCATTTTTAAAACAAGATATTCGATGTCTTTACTAAACTCTGCATAAAGTATCGAAATCGGTTTTAGACTGGCTTTTGAGAAATTTTTATATTCAGTGATAACGGAAGCAAAGAACCCACACCCCCCAGGCCCCTAGAGCACCGAGTGATAGTTCCAAGCATTGCAACAAATCTGCATCTCATTTCCTATTGCTCCAGAAATCACTCGTGGATTGACGGTTGGCACGACATTTGAATTTCCCCCCAAGATGACGTTGTTAAGTGTATGCAATCCCTTGCTGGACATCGTGGCAGAGGTGCCAGCCTCTCTCCTCGATGAATACGGCATTACACATGGTGGAGCTGGTCTGGCTAACGAGAAACAAATGACCCTTATCCCACGGCTTATGAAAGAATTTCCTTGTAACTACATGGCAGGAGGCTGCGGCCAGAACACCATTCGGGTGTATCAGGCCTTATCAAAGCAGGTAAGCTGCCGAATCAGCGACGCTGAAGGGGGAGGAAGCTGCGGTCGTTTCCCGTTGAATTCTTAGTCACAGTGGACGATTAATGCGCTGCACGCTACTGCTGAGCAGCTTCCATTATGCCGGTGTATATCCTTGTCTGTTCTGCTCTGTCCGTCATCCGCAGCCTTGGGCAACCAAGTTTATTGGGTGCGTTGGCAAAGACAAGGAGGCCCAGCAGCTCAGAGAGCTACTTGAAGAGCAAGGTAGGTTATGGGACTTTTTCTGACGCCACGTGCGAACGACATCATCGTGAGGAGTCGCCAAAGAGCTTACTTGTCGTTGATAGCCAGTCTTGTACATACGTTTAATTGATGCGCCTGAATGGTCTCATTGAGCAACAGTGTTCATTTGTGGTTCTTACGTTTAGGTGTTAAAACGATCTACAAAGTGCACAGAAATTTGTCCACTGGGACCTGCATGGTGTTGATCAATAACAAGGAAAGATCCCTCTGTACCTATTTGGGTGCCTCGGCGGATATTGACGAAGGCTTCTTGGAGGAGCAATCGGCAGAAATTGATGACTCTAAAGCTATTTATTGCACGGGTTTTTTGATTAGTACAGCTTCTAAGGTGAGCCATTAGTCGAGTTCGTTTTATCCTGAAGTGAGTCAACATCGATATTTGTGTCTGCGAGCACCCTCAGTAGCGTAGAGCCTGCGCACTAGTAGCAATGGCCAGGCAGCCGGTCGCTGGATAGTGACGGGGTAATAGTACAAGTTGGGAATAATTGATAAGACAAGCTTCAATGTTTCGGGTGGTGAGTCGTACGACAGGTCCTGCTGAAACTAGCGAAGCACTGCCAACAGAAAGGGAAGCTCTTTGCATGCAACTTGTCGGCGGAATTCTTGATACAAAGCTTCAAAAGTGAGTACAAGGACATGCTCCGCATGGCCAATATTACATGCGGCAACAAAGCGGAGGCTACGAAGTTAGCAGAAGTTCACGGGCTGGGTGCATCTGACAGCACTGGAGATCTTGCCAACAAAATCCTGGAATGCATGCTTACCGGGGTTGACGAGGGACCAAACAAGACAAAAATGGCGGTCATTACCCAAGGCGCAGACCCTGTAATTGTCGCCAACCGAACGTGAGCGGTTGGGTTATGGGTTAGGGATGTTCTGTTGTGCATGTCTTTCTTAAAGTTGTAGGACGCGTAATTGGATTCAAAAACATTGGGCATGCAGACAGGAATTACGCCCATAGGCGTCATCGCCTACGAGTTGGCTTTGCACTTGCAACGCAGGGCCTTTTTGTTTCCTCAGCTGCATGTATTTGCGTAACAGGCCAAGCGGAACAATTTCTATTGCGTCTTACCCGGTCCCAGAGATTTCAGCAGACAAGATAGTGGATCTGAACGGGGCTGGCGACGCCTTTGTTGGCGGTTTGCTCTACGGGGTGATGCACGATATGTGCATTGAGTCAGCAGTAGAGCTTGGAAACTTTTGTGCGCTCAATGTTATCCAGCGGAGCGGATTCTCATTCGATCTGACGGATTGCCCTTATCTCAAGTAAGAACTGTTGTTTGTGAGGATAGAAAGACTAGTTGTTGACTTTCATGGCCACCGTGCGGCTGCCAAAGTGAACTAGCTCCTTTTATGGTGACTGATGAAAATGCTTTTAGGCGCATTCGCCAAGCGTTGGTGCACGCCTCATTGCGAGCTATTACAGAATAGTGCCTACTTGGGTTAGCTACATTAACTAAAGTAACCACGGAAACCTACCCTTTTCAAGTTTGAAGTCAATGGAAACGTGTTTCGAAGGCCTCTATTCCTCGCTTTACCTTATAAATCTAATATAGCTGCAGTTCTGCCGAGCAAAACTTTGGTAAAGGATTTACTGTTGGACGATTCGATTAGTCGCAGCCTTTTTGGCAAATCAAGAGCTGGGTTAACGGGAATGGAAACTGTCAGCTTGCGGTTATACCCTGTTAAAAGTGACCTGCTTTTGGTTTTATTTGTCGAGCATTATCTACTTCAGCAGGTGATTTAGTACTCGACGAAAACACATGATATTTCAGTGGCGTGTAAGAGTCTAAATTGCCAACCGAGGGCACTATATATATATATATATTATACAGCTCTGCGTGGCTCTTGCATGGCTCCTGGTGGCCTGTCAACTGAGTAGCCCTGTACGGCATCCCTGTTTATCTTCCCCATTTTCCTATTTGTGGTCGTAGACACGTTTGGCTTTCGTTGGGGACGGTGATGATTACGACACTCCACACAATGCAATAGGCGGCTTTTGCTCTTCTAGCTGCTGGGATGGGTTGCCTCCCACTTCTGGAACGATTCTGCTTTTTCCTTCGGGCTCGGGCCGAACCTATCTGGCATATAAGTGGTTTTAAAAGAGCCGAGTGCATGCATGTACCGTGGTAGAGGTGCGCTGTTATCCCGTCCAGCAAACACACAGGACGATAAGATCTACGCCGCCCTCTGCATAACGAGATCAGGTGGCAATTGCTCAGGCGTCCCGACCGAGTTTGCCACAGTTTGACACTTCCAGTCTGTTTGATACCGTTTCAACATTTATGCCTGCAGATCCGTTGCTGCCATTCTGCCGTTTTTTATGGTTTTGGGTGCCTCAAAAGCATCATGTGTTCACAAAGAGGAGATGTTTTGCGTGTACAGTTGGTGCCGGTACAGGCAGCAACTGCAGACACTGAGAGGTTACATGGCCTCAAGGGCATTGTCTTCTTATGGCCGGAGTTACTGGGCAACTGTCACTCGACGTCTTGGGCGCTTTCACACGCTATTTTACTGCTATCGTAGGTGGAGGATGTGTACAAGCGTGTTTAGCGGGAATCCGCTCGTAGGAACGTAAATCCCGCTTTCGGCATTGTTGTGTGCATTCCTGCCCACTGACTGGAACGACTTTGAGCCTGCAGCTCCTTTTTTAATGTTTGCAGCTGCTCACACCAGCGCAGTACGCTTCACATACCAAAAAGAGTCGAATAGCTATTTTGCAGCCAAGACCCTTGATGAATGGCTGTTTTCAACCGTTGGCTTGATCATTCTAGACGAAGCACTGACCTGTTGTTGCTTGAGAAAGGCTTGTGCGTGACAAAGAACAAGTTGCTTTTGCAGTTGGCGCGCCTGCGCTCCCCGCACAGGATTCCTCAGTGCCACAATGTGATAGGACATCTGCATCCGGGCTCGCCAGAAGTGCCGAGCTGCGCATATAGGAAACCGGGTTTGTCCTTTTGACTTTCGACGTCACAAGGCACGAGGAAACCATTGAAACAAAAGAATCCGCGCGCTACGGTCTTACGTGGTCCCTGAGATGGCTTGCCAGGACTGGTCTCTGCCTCTGCTGAGTGTACCGCAGGACGCGTTCACTGGTCAGAGGATGCAAACGTTGCGGTCGAAGCACCTGGTGGTCTGGAGGGAGACTGTCTGAGGCGGCCGTAGGTTTGAGGAGCGACAGGAAAGCCTGGAAATCAGCTTCAAGTCGCTCAGTAAGAGAAGCGTTGACCTGCACAAACGATCGGTAAACGCATTCCTTCCATCACAATGTGGCGTTCGGGACTCTCTCTTTGTAGCTCTTGATGAATGAAAACGCTACCTGGTGGTTTCGCAAGACGCGGAACATTTGTGCCCCCGCATGTGACAGCAGGCGGTGTGTCTCTGCAAGGGCATCCTTCAGCTCCTCAGAAGCAGTAGCTTTTTGAATTAGCCGTAAAGAAAGACAGGGGAGGTGGCTGTTTTCTCGTGATGTGCACTTGGAAAAACACTTTGATAATTCCGCCACAAATACCTCTGCGGTGGCATGGTCCTGCGATATCGGAAGGATGAACAATGCTTTTCACCGATAATAACCAAGAGGGGCCTGAAGTCTTTCTGCCTTGCATATGCTGTGCTGTCGCAGTCCTTTGCAACTACGTACGATACACGTACATTGATCGAAAGGCGCATTCAATGTATGAGCGCTATATTATCATTTAGCTGTTTTCTGTGGACCAACTGCATTGTAGTTTGTTCATATTAAGTGGTATTCACATGAATGCTTGGTTTTTGTTACGACAGTTCACAGCACATTTTGTTGCGCTTGCTCAGATAACTGCTGCTCTGCGGTGGTTTATTGCTTGGGTGCTGACTTGGTGCCTCTGGATGATGCATTGTTCTTCAGCTGCCTCTTGCAATTTGAGACGCAGTGCTGTGGTCTCTTTTGCAGCCACTTCAATTGCCTGATCAGCCTCTGCTTGCTGAGCCGCCAGGGCCTGATAAAGGGGTGCAGCCATTCCGCAGTACACGCCATCACATTATTTGTTTGAGGTGACCGCCCAGGGCTTCAGTGCAGGTCGCATCTTGCGATAATTCAAATATGTGAATCCGCTGGAGGGCTCGCCTGGCACTGCGCTTCTCGAAGACAGATTTCCTGCTTCATTTTTTCTGCGAGACTCTCCGCAATCTTCAGTCTCGCGTCGGCGTCCGACAGACGCACTCCCCACTCCTGAGTATGCCATTTCACGACAGCAGTGAAGCAATCACGCCTGTCGGCAGATGAGGATCGAGAAGCCTGTCAAGCTGCCACGTTAGCCCAGTTCTTGAACAGCCATTTAATTTCACGGCATATTTAGCGTTTAAAAACTGGGGCGTCCTTACATGGAAGAGAAGGCGTCTGAATGCAGCCCGTAAGAGAAATCGGCGTGTCGCAGTGGCAGCTATGTAGGATGCCCAAGAGAGGCGCTGGTATCTGCAGACGGGGAGGTTTTGCTTAAGGACAGCAAAAGCCTCTGCCTTTTTCATCCTACTGACAGCCATTACTGTCATATGTAAGAGAGACAGCAAGTGCCGTGAGCGCTGCTGGCTGATCGAGTGACACTGAGTAAAACGTCTGAAACTGTGGAAGCCCGTCCGCTGACAGAAGCGCCGGAACAACTGCGCCATTCGCATTACAGAAAGACGCCGGTTGCCCGTGGCTGCGCACTGTCGCCTCCATGCAGTGAAGGCAAGTCGCTGCATCTTTCTGGCCTGAAGGGTCCTAGCAAGATCTGTATCCTCACAGGCCTTCCACGTTCGTTGTCCCCTACACGTCGGCACATCACAAAAAACTGGCTAGCTCGCCAAAATGTTAATAGAAAGAGACGTTATGGTGCTGCAGATCTTACGTGCCGTTGCTCACAAAACAGGCGCAGCCAACCGGCCAAAAGCAACAGCCTTCATAAGCATCTCCCTTCTCTCCACAAGATTTTGCAAAAACAGAATCCGGCATTGTTTTAGTTGCTTCAAATACCCCTCCATCACTTTCCCAGCACCAGCGTTGGCGGCCAGCCATCGCCATTGAAGCCAAGTTCGGCTTAAAGTTGACCGTTCGCAAGCCTCAACCAGCTGGCGCATTAAGAGGGACTCCCTGAGGTGAGTAGGGTACGCCGTCCGTCAAACAGAAACATTGAAAAAAATTGTTGCCCCTCTCTCTTAAACTCTCCATTTTCCAATTAAAAAACCCAAATGCAGGAACGTTTATGTTACGTATCCGTCCCTTTAAAGTAGAGCAGTGTGTATGGGAAGACGCGTTGCGCTAGGTGCAACTTGTTGGTCTCTACAAGGACAGGAACCGCACCTCTCAGTCGTGTGGCGTTTTTTACACGCCCACAGCCGCCAGCGAGTGAAGCACAGTCGGATTTTCGAAGAAAAATACTCTTCAAGGGTAGCTGCAGCCCACCGATCCGTAAGGACCTCTGACTGTCTCTGCACCTGTCCGGTGTGGTCGCTTGCGCGTCTCTCTGATATGTATAGCCGCAAAGCAGCAAAGGAACTAGCGAGGCAGCCGAGGCGACCTATAGCATACACGTTTTGCAATACGGCAGCGAGATACAGCACGGCCTTTGCCCGGTCCTCCTGTCGCGGATTTTCCAGCGGAGTGGACATGGTGAGGGTCATCTGCGTAGGAGGTGGCAATGGCTCTTTGAGCTCTTTTGCAAACGCCCGAAAGCCGCTAAGGAGCGAATGACAAGCGCCAATCCGAAGCGTAGCAACCAAACGAAGAAGAGCTACCGACGCATTACATGCACATATCATTGCAGAAGGAGATGGAGGAAGCCGGGCGCAAGTGCATCTTGATAAACGCTGAGATGCCTGATAACTTCTCTCGAATGCGGTCAAAAGGAAAAGTCTATAAACCCATGAGCAGTTGTAGAGACTCTTAGAGTGTCGCTTCTGCATGCGTCGCTCACCCGACTCTTTGGCACCTTTTAGCAAGCGAAACTTCGCCGCGGTGATCGCGAGCTGGACTCCCCACCTCCTTCTGTGCAGTTTTTGCAAGCCTCCAGCGAGCTGCCTCCACGTACCACATACAGAGGCATAATGCTGTAAGGCCTGCGGAGAGAAACAACTCCATTCACAGAATTCCAGGGGCTGCTTTGTAACATATTGTACTTGGTCGTCGAGCACTGCTCTGCAGGAACATGTGGCAAGCTGGTCTGTGTTTACTTTATGTAGTGGA
>JRZD01000013.1:22630-33799 GCA_000826945.1 Eimeria nieschulzi
AAAGAAAAGGGATAACTTACCAGAAGAAATCTTTTAAGAATCCGCCTGCGGGAAAAAGAAACATAAACGTCTGCAGGGATGCGTGACACGCTGGTGGCATCTCCGTTCTTGAGGATGTGTCCTTCCGACGGAAAGCTGTTGACTCGCCAGGCGGCCTCGGCTGTGCCTACGCCGCGCCAGCCGTCAAAGTCAAGGCCTTGCTGGCCACTCAGCATGAGGCTGATGCGCCTCCGTAGCAGCTCAGCCTACGAAAAGGCAATATCCATCCCCACGCGAGATGGAACCATGAATGCCCCTTTGTAATAGACTGGTAAAACCTCATAAGCAGTTTAGTTTTTTAAAGGCACCTGCATCTCTTCAGGCCCACTTGCTCATCAAATGCAGAACGCGCGCTGGGAGAGGCCACGGCCACCAAGGACAAGGGCTGCTCTTCAGCCTCAGGGGCAATGCGTTCCAATTTATCGACATATTGAAAGGGCCTAACAGGGCCACGCCTTCTTTGGGAGCAGCTTTGCTTGCCGGCGCAGGTACACCGCAAAGCACAAGGGTCCCCAGTCGAAGAAGGCCTAAGTACACGAAGCAAGCCATAATAACGGGATAGCAAGCCTCGCGAACCCCATAAGACTCCGCCTGGGGCGTTTCTAAAATTTAGTACGTTTCATATATGTTTGGCTAAACATGCCTCAACCTGTTGAACAGGTGTAACTCCAGCACTGCTTGTGAAAGGACGCTATGCAGGGAGGCTTACGGGGGATCAGGGTGTTGTTGAGCCCATCCAGAGAGACAGGGCTGCCAGCAGCATGACGAACTGCAGCATGACAGAGACTGGGGGCTTGAGAGCCTGCGCATCCCCAGACGGGCTAAGGGCGCAGTCAAAGGCCTCTTAGAAGAGCTTGGGAGCCTAGCGTGCATCTGGGCGCCTTCAGCTCCCGCAGGCAGGCACATGTCAGCCTCATGGGGATTTCGGTACCCATCAAAGCCACCTATGCCGTGCCAGTGCGAGCGTTGAAGGTCGTCTTTAGAAGTGTTAGGCCGGCCAGCTTCAACGTCTCCCCTATGCACGTGTCTATCGTGCCTATCGTGACGGCAGGCACAAGGCAACCATTCCCCTCCCTGGTTTTCTCCAATTTCTTGGTGGTGGGGCTTTGCCAACCCAGAGAGCTTTCGGCGGGTGCCACTCGGTTTCAGAGAGCGTAAGGATTGGCGGAGCCCGAAGACTGCGTACCCTCGCTTGTGAGTTGCTTCAGTAGCAAATGAACTTAACTGATGGACAAGCGGCTGCCCGATCCCCTCATTCCTGCGTTGGCTGCAGGTCGTGTGCAGCAATTGGGTGCCAACAGAACAGCAACATCGGGATCTGGCAGGTCGGGGGCAACAGCATGTCACTGCGGGCGTTGTAGGAATGCTTACAGGATTAGCTGAGTGGAGCACCGCCATGCTTGGGGTTTCGGGGGCTCCTTTGAACTGGCGTCCCAGGGCGTTCACCCTTGGCGGCATCGGCGGTAAATGTTGCTTAATGGAGTGTCCGTTAAATTCATTGAAAAGAGATGGAGAAGGGAGTTTCTGGCCAGAGTTGGTACCCACGAAATAGGGAGGGCTGCGGCTAGTCTCATCCTGAGGCTCAGCACTCTGGCTGCATTCTTTCGGCCTTGAAGTGGAGAGGGAAGATCCCAGACATTTTAAAGGTGTGGGTATTTTGGGGGGTTCTATTGGGGTGTCTCCTCTGACGACAGCAGCAGCTTGGACACCTAAAGCGGGCAAGGCAACAGAGCCGCTCCTTACGGCTTTGGACTCTACGCTTGTTTGCGCCATCATGAGCCCTTTTTCCAGTGATCTCCTATGGCCCATGGCAGCTTTAAAACCTCCGAACCCCAGGTTTTTCACGGGCTGACAAGAGGGCTTGGAGGGGGGAGCAGACGCCTCTGTTGAGGGGGTCATGCGGGCTGCGTCAACTGCACCGCCAATTTCTGTTAAGGGTACCTCCTTTGCTGCTGGCAAGTCTCTGCTGAGCAGCTGCCACAGCTGCACAAGGTCTGGAGACTGAAGCAAAGGCAAGCCTCTGGAAATCCCTCGAGCATCCACAGTAGAGGCCGCCGTTGGCGTGAGATGACGGCGAGACTCGCCCGGTTTATCTTCTGCGTCTGGTGGATCTTGAACGGCGGCACTTTGGGACTTTGCCATTTTCTGTTCTGCAATGAGGTTTGTTGGTCCGATGAGGAAGGAGCAATAGCGCAATACATGGCGTTCCATCGGCCTACGGACAAGTTCCCCAATCTATCCAACTACAAGCAGGGAACCCGTTCATTTTCCTACTTCAGCTACTCCCGTCTCACCTGTCTGTGTCTCCATGGGAACTGTCCTGCAAAAAAGCTGCACGCGTTTTGTTTCCGGCAAAACCCCAAGTGGCGCTTCGAGGAACGGGGACGACTTAAGCCCCTCAGAGGTAAGGCAAGCTACAGAGCTGGGAAAGACACTCAGAGAGAGTTGGCCTTTGCTGCTGTTTGGGATCTTCTGGTTTGCACACCCTCCGCTTGTGTTAAATTTAATTCCTTCAATGAAGGCACCTGCCAGGTCTTTTGCTGGGGAAGGAGGAGGAGACAGGCTTGAGACGCCGCTCACTCTCGAAGGCGGCAATCGAGCCAGCACCTTCTCAGCGAGCTTGACTCCCCTCCCTTTTCGCAGTAAAGGGGACAATATTGTAGAGCTGCGGACGTTTGCTTTCTTCGGGGAGAACGAATGGTGCTGCGAGGGTTGCGTAGCTGAAGTTGTGTGAGCACAGGCCTGTTTTCTCCTTGGGATCTCCCGTAAGAACGCAATTGCCATATTCATAGGTGGTGATTGATGAATAGCACGGGAATCCTCTGTGGCGTCGGTAAAATTTTTATTTACAGAAAGCAAGGCCTCATTTGATGAGATGGCAATTTCGCAGCGTGCTAACTTCGCGGCAGTGCTAGAAACAGAGGTGCCCTCAAGGCCGCTAGTTACTTTCTGCATTAAGAGCTGCGGGGAATTACGAACAGGCGGCAGCTGTAATGGTGGGCTGTGGTGGACAGCAACCCGATCTGGCACCCTTCCTTTCTTTATTTTTGCAGAGGGTTCATGAGTAGGAAACTTGCTATCGCTTTCGCCAGCATCCAATAGTTTACCTACAGCTGGTTGACTGAGAGCTGCCGACCGGGGAAAGCAGATATTTTGTTGCCCACATGTTGGGGACACAAAAGTTGCAGCCTCCTGGGATGGGAGATCTGCGGCTGCCTGGCTCAAGCCAAGAAGCTCAACAAGCTGCTCGTCGGACGCAACAGACATGAAAAAGGCTTTGTTTAGTTCTTCGCTGTCCTGGCTGCCCTGGCTCAGGGAAACACACTGTCTCAGCCATGCTGGGGTGGGGGACCCCATCTTAACCACCTTGCCTGAGGTGCACTCTACAAGGAGTCTCGCTGCTGCTTCCTCAAGTAAGGTGCAGGAGTCCTAAGGAATCAGTTGCCTGCCTTTTCAAGGACCGAACGGACAGCGTTACTTTAATCCTACAGGGACAACGCTAGGCTAAGTGCTTTCCAGGCGGTTACTCTTCTTATAAAGGATAGGCCAGCTAGGGTGACCTCGTTTCTCAGCAGGTGGCCAAATGCTTGGAAAGAACGATTACGGGTTTGGTGAAATATCGCAAAAAGCTCACTTCGACATTGCTTAAAGACAGATTTACAAAAAGAAAAGAAAGTGTGCTGGGCCAAATTAATACTAGGACGGCATAACTCAAGTGACCTCTCCCGACTTTCTGGCTTTCCGTGGCTGACCACCTCCCCATCCCACCGTCTCCGCGAACATAAAATCACGGGGAAAATAATTTAGAATATATGTAATTTTTTGCTTTTATTTGGCACTTCCACAGCCCCTGCCACAACGGCGTAGTCAGACCCAAAACCCACTGCCACTCCACTCCACAGGCCGTTAGGCGGCTGGCAAACCACAAAGAACACGACGTACGCCCACTCCCTTTACCGCCCTAACAAGTTAACGTTTGTTTTAGTGAAAGTGAAAGCGTGTGTAAAATAAAGCTGGGCTTGCGTTTTTCGATCCCTTACAACCTCTTCTACAGTCCATACTCCCTTGCCGAGACCAGCAGTGTGTCAAAAACCTTTACAGAAGGGACACAGCAAGAACTGCAGCAACCATGTGTAGACTAACTTTTATTTAAAACAGTTTATTGTTTAGAATTTGGTTTTGGCCAAGGAATTCATCCATTCATCATCACATTAGCGCAGAGTCGAGGATTAAACGTCCCAACTCTTGCCTTATGAAGCAGCGGTTTCCCCTGAGCAGAAGCTGCAATAAACTATTTCTGCCTTTGTATACCTTTTTGAGAAGAATAGTTTCCAGTCCGTAGGTGTGTCTCTTGATCTGCTTTCTCGCCATAGTTCAGTCTTAGGGATAGCTTCAGCCGAAGGCCTTTCTTGTGTAGGGAGTGCTGGGGTGTGCCTCTGCCATTCCAGCACCCTGTGGCCAGCTATGGCCAGGTGGTGCTGGAATGGCAGCTTGTCTGAATTTCCAGGAGTAAAGACGCGGGCCCCTTGTCCGAGAAGTCGGTGTATTGCAGACCTCAGCTACTCGAACCCAGAAACACACACACAAAACACTCAGCTGTACTACGTCCCAATTAATAGCTTCCATTACTCATATCTTCTTCGAAATGTCTAAGATGAAAAGTTCCAATCGCCTACGCAGTGAAGCAGTCTCCTAGTCTGAGACAGTTACACGGACATCTCAGGTCTGACTAGAGTCTATCTCTTTCTCTAACTCCAAAACACACAAACAGCACTCATATAAAGAACAAAATCTGGCCATAACTTTATCAATTGTTCTAATGCGTGCCACTTGAGTTACTCGCTCTTTCAAGGCCTCAAAAGATTAATCGTCGTACGCGGGCCTTCAAGGCCCATACAAAGAAGCTCTCGGCCAGGCAGAATAACACCCCTTAAAATCCAATCAATTTGGGAGCACCTTCCCCATCCAGCCGCAGTCAATCAAGAAGAGTTGCACTTTATTAAGCTTACAAGGTAAGAGCCACGAAACTAGAGAATGTGCAGCAGAAGCGGGCATCAGGCCATTCTTCATGATCTCTTTATCCACATGATTTAGCTCTTTGGAAAAAGCGACAGTTTGTGATTCAAACGTGCACTTCATGTGGTTCGGCTTTAGCTATGAGCAACTGAGTTGGCGGCTCTAATGCCGCTGACACGTGAGGGCATCCATCTGATGAGATGCTTGACAGGTGTAGCATGCCAAACTGATAGTCAGTTATATGCAGCTAATAGCTTAAAGATGAGCCAATTGGAACACTAGATATACACATCGTGGACACCTGGATAAAACAGAGCCAGCTAGATATAGCTAAATGCAGGCTACTTATGGCTGTAGGCTGCTGGAGTGAAGGAGGCGCGTCGTAGCCCTCGCCGCACACCGAGCTCCATAGGCCTGAGGCTAGACATAAGGTTGAGTGTAAGGCAACAATATTTACTGGCAGATCTACCGACCGGAAACTACTTTCTTTAAGGTGCTGTTCAATGGCTTAGCAGGAGTTGGGACGTTGAAACTTACAGAGACCCTTAGTAATAAACATGGTATTCTAATAAGCAAGAACACGGCCAGTCCCCAACAAAGTTTCCTCCGTTGTCCAGCGTCCAGTCCAGCCTCTGTGAGGCCACACCGGCTTCATAGCAGCTAAGTGACGAAGCAGTGCTACATAGCTGCAGGTAGCCTGCACCTCAGGCATCCCACCAGTATCACAGTTCTAGGTGCGGCACTGGTCCACGCAAACATCAGTTGATCCATTCCACTGATAGATCCCTTATGACCCGAATAAGGGCATTTTCAACTTGAAGGTAAGTGCTAACCATAACGATATACAGTACGATCAGCTTAGAAAATAACAGCAAAATACGAATTTTTACTCGGCAGCTGAGCTCAATTCATGCTGTCCTGCATTTATGCGTGCAAATATGTATGTAGGTGTAAAATGTTTAAATTTGTAAGGGGGGTGGCTGAGCCGACCAATTTCCATCAACCCACCTGAAAAATGGACGAAAGCGAATTTACAAGTTACTTAGTGCCCCACTTAAAGGCGTTAGCAGCAAGTCTTCCGTAAAATGCAGGCACGTGTGCAGGCGGTATTGCCATATTTTTGGCCGTATGATGAGGAGTGCTTACCCCAGCTCTCAGTACCACTTGCGCAATTGAATACTAAAATATCCGCTAGCCATGTTGATTAAGTTGCCACACGGCCAAGCAGTAAAATGCCTCAACCGCATTAGAAGTAAAGATCCTCAGTACACCCACTGTTAGATTCTGAGCCTCAGCGGGTAACAGCCGGCAAACGGCAAGCAGCTCTCCACATGTCAAAAACGCGACTGCCACGGACACCTGCCGAGCACATGGAGTGACAAACATCCGCTCGTAACTAAACCTAAAAAGCATCAGCTCCCCCTCCATGCTGTTGGCCGCTGTTGGGCGTACATCTTCAAGATTTTGCCGTCAGACAACACAACTGGTAGCTGATTTGGCCCGTGGCAACCTGTTCAACTTGCAACTACGTGTAGCGATGAGCAGCATCTCGCCTTTCAGTACACTAGCCCTGAAGGCCACGGCCATGGTCAGCGTAGTTCACACTCTAGCAGCAGCGATGTGTAATCCTACATGACCATCTACATCACGGATGCAGCCGACAGGATATAATGCTGGTTTGAGCTAGCGTGGGTGACCCGAATAGATCTATCGGGATGCAGCTAAGGCGTTGCTCATTCAACCCAAATGTTTTTGCGCATTCAACCACTTGAGAACCACCAATAATACTGCCCGTGCCTCAAAAAAGTTTTACCAGCTTCCGTTAGGCAAGAGCTCAACGGATGTCAACGGCTGCCAGCTCTATCTCATGGGGGGAAGTGTACGGCCAAAAGAGAACCCTGGCCAAAGTTATAGTCTATTTTATTTCTAACGTTGTTGTGAGGCTTCTTGCAAGACGGTTGGTTCCCTTATATGCTGCTGAACATAAACTAACCGACAGGCAGACGCTGTTCCTTGATCGCTGCCCTTTTGTAATGCGCCCACTCCAGGCCGTGGAGCCCTCATTGTCAGCGGCACTTGTCGACTTCCTCTTAGTAATGTGTGTAAAACGTAGTCATCCATTCGCCCTGGAAGGAAGAGCTTCTATATTTTCCCCCAATAGCACCGGCGGCGTTACCAGTGGCATAAATGGAACCACAAAGAAACCAACGTATAGGATACAACGCCCCGCTGCGCTACTCCATTATTTGTTGAGAAGCTGGGGGTTGGGGGGGCCCTACACTTGACTCGCTGTGATAGGCCATTGACGCTGCAGGTCATAAGAGCACTGCAAACGCCACCATCATGTATCCTGTGGAAAGCATCCCGATAATGCAAAGCCCCACGATAAGCTTGTTGAAGAACCTCATTTTCGAAAAGTATGAAATCTGCGAGACTCAGGGCGGTGCCAACTCACGGGAAGCACCGTGTTGCGACAGCTGTTACTTTGGTGCAGAAAGCTTGCGAGAAAATGTGGTAAACGATCAAAGTGAAAAAATCGATTACTCCTTGAGACATATGACGGTTGAAATCACAAGCAAGTAGCAGGCCATGCTGAGCGAGCCGCACAGGAAGAAGAGCTCAACTGGCCCCAGCATCTTTGAAGCTTCCGCTTAACGAAAAACCACCCGGCAAAGTTGCCGAATAAAAATAAAACTTCCTGTTGGTGTTATGCAATTCCCCCTAATCGATGGTGATCGCTAGTTGCAAGATGACGAGCCTTGGGCCTGACAGTATCTAGAGAAAAAAAGCAACACGCCAGCAACCAACTCTCTGTAATGCTCAAACAAAAAAATATTCCTTATTTGACTGTAAGAAAGTTGTTTGTCCTTGAGTAAAAGGATTTGGGGTAAAGCCGTGGCTCTCAACATGATGGCCCCTCTTGCTGTGGGTGTGCTGTGCTGTGCTGGGGATGTTCCACTTGCTGGTTGATGTCCACACATCCCACACTGTCGCCTACGCCACTGAACTATATAAATATCAAAACAATGGTGAATTATATATTTATATATTATGTCATTACAGTTGGAATTTCGCTATTCAAGGCGCTGTACCCCTCTAGGTGCCTACAACTGTACTGGGTACTGTCAAGCGGTTCCAACAGCCAGCTGTGGCTTTCCGGTACAGTCTACAGTATTTATGAAGGTTAATGGGCATCTTCCACATTTATTTTTATTTAACTGTTACAGCAAGAAAGCCTCGACTTGATCTCAGCCTCAGAATCAGTGGGCTGATGCCTCCTGCCAAGTGCTGCTCAGTGCAAACTAAAACAATGCAGGGCATCTCTTTAGCAAGGAGCTTTCGTAGCAGTTGCTATGGCCGCAGAGTTTGAATGGCCGCAGAGTTTGAGAATGGATCTAATCAAGTGTCTAGCCATGAGACTCGCCTTCAATGTGCAACAGATTGGTCACAGCTGCTAAGCGAGAAGCACGAGACACTTGAAGCTTTGGTCATTCTCGGGAGAGGGCAGAACTGTCACTAGCGGAACCACAGAAAGACTTGGAGACGGTGCTACAATCCATAGATGAAACATGAGGGGAATTTGCATTTAATATTTTATTGCGGAACACCAAAGCCAAATAAGTATCCTAGAAACATGAACACATGCACAAAGAACTGTCTAGAAACCAACTGTCCCTTGGCGCATTAACAAAACAATGCTAGAAGCTAAAATTATATTGTTACGGGTTTGTATGGGGATACAACTTCATGTTGGGCTGCTGGTGTCGGGAGGGTAGATCCAGACCGGCATAGCAAAGGCATAATTGTTTTATTCAGACTATATTACGTTTTTGTTTATTAATAAGCTGAAAATTCTCCTTTTGAGCAGTTTGCAGATGTAGTCTGACTGCTGGAACGTAAAGAGCCCTTCTAGGCACCAGAGGCAGTCAGTTGAAGTAGTTACAGCATCAGCTATGCTTTTCTCTGAACCACCGGCGGTGGCAATTGAACAGCTCGTAGTTGTCCAGGACCCTTATTGCTTGCTCAGACTATCCCACAAGAAATAACCTTTTAATGGCCTTTATCAGCCGTTCCTTGGAAGAATGTATGCGATTCACAGGGCATTCGATTGCCCCAATCCTGCCAGCATTCAGCCTTGCAACTGGGGTTCCTTTTGGCTTCTCCTCGGAAAACCCCCCAAATCTTAACAAAGATATGCCTGGCACTATTTTTATTCCCCTTCGGTTTTCCCGAGTCGGACGGTTACAGTCGCAAAGGCGAAGTTACACCAGTAGACTTCTAGTGGACAGCACCAAAGCTGGGGACGAGCGGCGCCCCAGAGAGATGGCACCATTCTTGCTTCATATCACATATGGTGGTTCAATTTATCAAGACACGATTGTGGGCAAGGATGGACGAAAGAGGCTGCTAGTTCAGTACGGCTGACAGTTTTAATCCTTACTAACAGCTTCATACCCTTGCATCTACAAACCCATTTCGTGACATCCATAAACGCAAAAGCAGGAAGTAGCCTACGGGACAAACGGATGTCTCAAGTATGCCTTTGCAGCCAACAATATATTATGCTCTTGGCCAACAATGCCTGCCATCAACAGAGCTCCACACTCCCATATGTCCTTGTGCATCCAAGTGCGACTGTATCATAGCAGGTACTTCACTAAGTTTTCTAGTTGACTGGGTCTTATTATTAAAGCTATCATGCGGGGAAAATAAACTATCTACAGCTCTATTCCCCTCCACCTTGCAACCTCTTAAGCCCAATCAGACAGCCATCGCTTCAGGTGCCTTCTCTCCGAGCTTCAGCAGCAAAAAGAGCACTATCGCTGCCTCTAAACCGCCACCAGTAGTTTCTAGCACTCAATAGCAATATGCTGCTGTCAGAAAGGTAAAAGAGTTTTGTGGTATAGATTATCTTGGGCTGCTCTCAGTTGTGCACCAGTTCTGAAGGCTTCGGTTGTAAGAGCCACTGCTTTGAAACGTATGCGCAAGTTAGCTACTAATATTTTAAAACAAAAATAAAAACCGGTCAAATTTTAAAGCTGACATGGAGTTATTAATCGAATTCAAGGATCAGATTGCCAGACAAGCTATGATTTTTAATTACATTCCGTGGTGTGTAGGCCAAAGGTGGGAACTGCAAAAGTTGTTTATCTCTTTTTCCCTGCAGCCTTTTTCTTTTTCGGCGCTGCTCGAAAAGCTATAGGCGCATAAGCCACTTGGTCAACGAATTTGCGAAAGTCGAACCAAGTTTCTGCTTTGCATCGTGAAAGGGTTAAGAAGCTGCCGATCTCCTCAATAGACAAACCGTTTTCTCCCTCTTGTAATGCAGCCTTCAGGCACTCAAGGGAAATCAAACCGTTGCCATCTCGGTCGAAAAGACCAAACGCTTTATCTATTTGCTCCCTTTCCAGCTCATAGCCACAGACTGCCTACAGGTTGAAGCATTCCACACACACCCAGGAAGGTAGACACAGGCGTGTTGGCTTTTGGCAAGCTTTTAACATTGCTAATACGCCTGTCTGCCTGCAACTAGGCAGCTGGCCTTACAAAAATCCCTCGATTTTGCCTTTTGCAAAAATAGCCAAGAGACGTACCTCCGCTGCCTGGAGGACCTGAGAGTTTTGCATCTCGCCTGTAAAGCCGGCGTCAAAACGCTCCATTAGTTCGTCGATTTGCTTTTGGGACACATCAGGCCTTTGCGTCCGAAACGCAATAAACGCACGGGTAGCCCTATGAGTGTACGATCACCACTGTGCCAGATATGAAACCCATTTTGCATCGAGAAACTTTGTCTGGCCTGATCTCCCGTGGCCGTAAATATTCAAAACCGTCCGACTTGAGCTCATGAGGAGTACTGCCCTGCTCCGGTAGGGCAGAAAACTACGGCCTTTTGCCTGCATGTCCAAACCCTTACGTGCCATTTATGTAGTGTTTCACCTCAAATCGACTAAGAGCTTCGTTACGGTATCAACATCAAGAGCTTCAAGGCCCTCTTTTTGCAAATTCCAAAACGCAGCTTCAACCATTCCCAGCTGCAAAATCGCCGCACTATGCAAACTGCCGGCACCTTCTTCAATTGCTTTTCGGGTTGTGGTGCAGACTGAAAGCTAAAAA
>JRZD01000014.1:5679-33568 GCA_000826945.1 Eimeria nieschulzi
AGCAGCAGCAGCAACAACAAAGTTCAGGAGCAGCACACTGTTCCTGCTGGTGCTTGTGCGGTGGAGCGCGGCTTCTTGCTGGATGGCCACAGGGGCGTTGGCAAGGTGAGCAGCAGCAGCAAACGGTGCAGCAGCAGCAGCAGCAAACGGTGCAGCAGCAGCAGCAGCAGGTGTATATACAGTAGAGTGTCGTTGGTTTGTGTTGGTTTTTGTATGAAGAGTTTTGTGTTGAATTGGCTGATTACGTGGGCTAGAGAAAGAGGGTGGCTTGTCGTCTTCGAGCCCCTCCCCGGCAAATACGCCAGAGACATCGGCAGCATCAAGAGGTCCTCTGCTGGGGTGTATATACAGGTGTGCTGCTGCTGCTACTGCTGCTGCTGCTGCTGCTGCTGCTGCGGCAGGATCAACAAGTGCTGCAGCAGCAGCAACAGCAAGTGTCTCTGTGTGTGACGTTGCGCATGCAGTCCGAGTTTGCCCAGGTATTGCTCGAGCGTCTCCTTCTCTTCAACAAAAACACTCTCACAGACATTTCCATCGACGCCGACACGTACGGAGCAGCAGCACTAGACGGGGTACGCTGCTGCTGCTGCTTCTGCTAGTATTATTAGTATTATTATTATTATTATTATTGTTATTATTATTATTATTATTATTATTATTGTTATTATTGTTGTTATTCTTCTTATTATTCTTATTATTATTCTTATTCTTATTCTTATTATTATTCTTATTATTCTTATTCTTATTATTCTTATTATTATTATTATTATTATTCTTCTTATTATTCTTATTATTCTTATTCTTCTTATTCTTCTTATTCTTATTATGCTTATTCTTATTCTTATTATTATTGTTATTATCATTCTCATTATTATTATTATTATTGTGATTGTTATTGCTGCCGTTACTTTTGCTACTCCTCTTGTGGAGGCTGCTGTCGTTTTTCGGGTTACTGCCTCTCTCGTTCAAGGCTGCTGCGGCTGCTGCTGCTGTTGCTGCTGCTGCTACAGGTACACCGCAACTATGCTGCGCGGGCGTACGAGTCTCTTTTGGAGACAGTCGTAGCACAAGACATTGAGGAAATGAAAGCTGACGCATGCGCTACAGCTAACATTGATCCAGAGCTTGATGTGAGGGTTTAGGGTTTAAGGTTTGGGGTTTATAGGGCACACTTAGAGTTTAGGGTTTAGGGTTTAGGGTTTAGGGTTTGGAGTTTATACTGCAGGGCCTAGACGAGGCTATTAGGTGGCAGCGAGAAAAGCTAAAGCTGTGGCATGCCTACAGAAAGGATGTCGCGATCCCGTCGATTCGGTACGGCTCAACCCCTAAACCCTAAGCACAAAACCTTAGGTGGTGCTTCTGTAAAGTTTTAGTTGTTTGCTGGTGCTTGGTGGTGGATTTTGCATTTCTTTAAGTTTATGAGGGTTTAGGGTTTGGGGTGTACTTACAGCTCGCGCCTGCCTTGCCCGTCGAACGTGGCTGAGGTTGCTCTCTTTGGGATTGAGCAGGAAGCTTTCGCTACGCAGGCCTGCTATGAAGTGTTCGAACAGCTAAAGAAACAAACGAGATACAATTTGCTTGTTGTCGTGGGTGAGGCGCAGCACACAAGGCCAGACACACAGAGAAAAACAGAAACACACAAACAGACATACGGAGAGACAGCGCGACAGATAAAGTTAAAGGAAGGAGACAGAGACACACACGCAGAGTTTACAACCATCTGCTGTCTGCACGCACGACTCCAGAGGCAGTGCAAGCCACACCTGTGGGTGGTGTATAGGCAAGCCAGACCCTAAACTCTGAACCCTAAACCCTCGTGTTCGTGCAGACGAGTGGAATGAGTGCTTTCCCGTGAGCGAGTATGTCTCCATGCGCTATGAGGCAACGAAATTTAATGGCCGCATCCCCTCTTATCACTTGGCCATTCCGAGGCTCCTCAGCCCCTTCAACGGAATTCAGTTTAAACGAGGTAATAATAAATGCGAAACCCTAAACTTCAGTTGTTTAGAAAACAGAGGGAGAGATCACAGATCAAGGCCGGTGGTCCGTGAGGTGTACGTTCACCCCAAACTTGCGGCTTTTTAGTGAGGCTCCTGCAGGTTTGAAGATAGTGGCAACAAGCTGGAGCAGAATGAGAAGACGCGACTACCGCCCTGAACTGTTGGGAGTCAAGTAAGTCTTGCTGGGGTGTATGTACACCCCACTCCTGGTGTCTTTGTGTGTTTGTAGAGACAGCAGGATTCGGTTTTATGATATATGAAAAGTGTTTTTTCCTCTTCTCAGGTCAGAAGACATTCGGACTGTTAGAAATTTCTCTCCTGCGGAGTTTGCAGCGTACGTCGGATACCTCGAGAAGAAACGGGTGCTGCACAATTTTTCCAAAGACAAACTAAATTACTTTTATATGCTTTGTGGTGAGCCTGCCAGCCCCTTTGAATATCAAGTGACCCTAGCAGACTTCTTAAAGAGCAGATCGTCCCATGCTTGCCTCTGCTTCATCTGCCCAGCGGGAAAGCCCCAAAGAATTGCGTTTCAACACGTGCAGCAACCGATCAACGCATGCAAGGTGCTGGCGTGTCTTTTCTGGTGTATGTACGACGCGTAGGGGGCAACGGCTTTGAGGCCCGCAGGCTTCTTTCCACTCTTTATTAAGCTTCCCTCTTCTCTGCTGACTTCAGCCAATCCGCCTGCTGTTTATAACGACTGCTGGCGCCTACGAACAACGGCATCAGGAGTTTGGGTTCTCTCTAAACCCTAAACCCTCAAGAGCAAACAGGCTATTTACCTTTGTGGCGCAATTTGTCTTACCTACCAAGCAATAAACCCTTGCAGAACTTTAGCAGCAAAAACAGAATTGCTGCCGGCAGCAGCAGACTCGCTCTTAAGCTTTCGTAGCAGGCGACTGGCGGTGCTGCATGTAATACCTCGAGGCCCTATAGCCTACTTGTGATGATACTCGAGGAATTTTTTAAATTTCTACAGCCGGACTTTCTGAGCGGTACTTAGACTGACAAAGAGGTGCATGCATTAGCAGACGCGGCGGGAGGGAAGGGAAGGTGCTTCTAAGCATTTTTAGTGCGAGCAGAAAAACCAAAGAGAGTAATAGAAGAGAAACGGAGGTCCAAAAAGAACATTTGCGCGTCCTGTATATATAATATGCATATACACAAAGGTTGGTCACAATATATACACATATTATACACATAAAGGCCCGCTTCCCTCCAAGGAAGCAGCCGAAAAGGGAGGCCTGCTCATGTTGAAGTTCAGGTGTATCTACACCTCCGTATGGACAGGGAGCACGAGTTTCTCTCCGTACCACTTGGCCACCGCATAATAGAAGAAGAAATCAACATAAAGTGCAGTTTGAATGAACCCAGCAATCCATCCAACGTAATTCACATAGGGAACAGGTTCTGCGAAGTATCTGTACACCCAATTCAGAATGTACATAAACCTGTAGAGTCCCATGCAAGCCACATAATTTCCCGTCAGATTCTCAACTTCCCGCATCTGCTGCAGCAGCAGAAGCTGAGGCACGATCGCCACAGACTCCAGCCAGATGCTAAAGGTCCAAAGCAACTCGGTGATAGCGTAATTTTCGGCTGTTACAAAAGCGAGCAGAACGCAGGGGGGAATGAGATATTTCTCATGCGGGAAATTGTCTGCTCTTGCGCGTTTGTATGTCTGGGAAATCGGGGGTTTGAAGCGGATTAAATAAATGGTATATGCCGTAGAGGCAATGAACAGAACCTTCATGGTGGTGTTGTATATGGAAATGAAGTTGTAGAGAAGGTCGACATAACGCGCACAAAACACAACTAAATAAATCTCCTGCATGCGGCAGCTAATGCCAATACAATTTTTGCTCCGCCTGAGCTTTAAAAGGACAAGAGCGATGGAGAGAAGATGCAGCAGATCTCCTGCAAACCGAAAAACGTTCATTGCCATTTTGGTGGGGTTGTTATTTCCGCTGCGCCTGGAATGAAAGGTTCGCCTCTAGAGAAAATCAAAGAGTCAACGCGGTCAACGGGGAGGCAGCCTTTGCCCATACCCGATACCTCAGCACATACCCTTTCTGCAGAAAAAAGACAGACAGCAGCAGACCCTGCAGGCTATTTACAGCTGCGTACTGACTCATGTCCCACCAATCCACTCCTCTATCACCATTGCCTCCCCCTCCCTCCCTCAAACTTCAACAACTCTGGCAACATCCGTTTGTCAAGGGCTGGAGCTGAGGCGAAAAACTAACCCCAGCCGCAGCTACACGTCTCAAAAAGACGGATGAAGGGCATTGCGTGCTGTCCCTAAGTCGTTTCTGTGTTTGCTAAACTTACTTTTTCGCTGGAAGGGATGGAGATTTGTTGTGTCTTGCTAGCAAGCCCCAGAGAGCAGCGCAGAATCCGTAGAATGTCCCACTAGGCCTCCGTTGCCGTTGCTGCAGGCACTAAAAGAAGCTTTTGATTTGCACTTCAGAGAATTCCGGGGCAAAAGGAAGGCGGGGCAAGTGGAATAATCGCTCAAGGCGGAAATTGCGAGTCGAAAGAACACAAAGACGGCCAGACGCGTGCCGTAGTCTCGCCAGCCCGAATGCGCAATCAAGCCCCTTTTCAGCAACAGATGAGGCTGCAGTCTGGCAGTTGATGAGGGTTTACTGCTGCTGCTTGAAAAGGAAAATAAACAATGAGATAAATAATTAAAAATAAAGACAACTAAATTTGCTTTTGATGAAGAAACGGAACAGATACCAATCGTTACATGGGGATTCCACCCAGTAGCTTCTTGCTTCCCAGCTGCCCATCGGCTTCCTCTTCATGTACAACAACTCATTCGCTTCTCACAAAATACAACTTAAATAATTTAAAAATTGCTTATTATATCGATGCTATAGGGACGGAGTTTCTGCTGAGAAAGGGTTGTTCCCGCGTCTCTCAGCAAGCACGGAAATGGCACTTCTTACATCCGCATACGATGGAGCAGATTTCCTCTTCTATCGGATTCTTGGTATGAAAGTCTTGATAATTATTTTCTGTCACAAGTTTGTGTGCGTTTTGTTAGCGGAGTTTGGTTGTTTTATTGTCTGTTTGGATGCGTATCAACTCTTGCGTCCCTCCAAACAGATCTGAAGTAGAAACACGCAAAATGGTATTTCTAGCTGCCACTCCCATGGCCCCCAGCTCCCCCATCGGCATCCGTAAGGCCAGGCTGGCCCTCGGGAGCATCTGGGCGACAGGGGAGGGTGGGGAGGAAGCAAAGGGCAGCCTTTATTGCTCATTTTCCTTGCAGCAAATCTCAGAATTTTATCTGTGAAATGCTATGGGCATGATCCATCCAGAGTTTGTTTGTGGCAGAAAGCGCAGCTTGCAACCCACATGCATGCTGAGTGCAGAAACACAGCAAACGGGCAGACAAACAAAAGGCAATTTATTCAAACGGATGTCCTATCCACAGGATTTGGACAGACAAATTCGTAACTTGCGGAGCTATTTGCTGAAATCAAGGAGGAAAGCTGCTTTTAGTATGCCTCTCCGTTCTGTCACCGAGAATCAACTCTGGTGAAACGCTGCAGTTTCGGGCCCTAATTATCTGCACCTTATGCATTCTACAACAAAAAGAAATTAATAATGAAGATGGTCAGCCCAATGAAAACGCCTAGAGGCCCCATGCCATAAACAATAGAAAAGTGCATTTTATGGATGGCAAAATAAGAGAAGTAGGCGAAATTTTGGGGATTCTTAGTGGAGCAAAGAACTCGTTGGCATGCGGCCTTTCGCTAGACCAGTGGTCTACTCACGTTCCGCTAGTTTGTACAGCAACATTTCTCTCTAAAGGAATATAACGACCTGTCACAACGCAGTTGAGCCGCTCCTCACCAATGGTCGCCTTTGATGGTAGCTGCGAAGGTGCAGAAAGATAAATATGGATGGGACGTCCAACAGCCAAACTCATGAAATAAACTTTTCCTTATAATGACAAAGCACCAGAGGGTATTCAGTACGGCTAGAGCTTTTCGATTGTCATGTTGAAAATAGTTGTGGCTGCGTTTTCGCATGCGCTTGATATTGGTCCCCCCGATAGCTTTTCTCCACAAGAGGAAGTGAGAAGAATCAGTCGCTCCTTCACATCTACATGTACAGTTGCCTGAATAAGTATATTTAAGCTAAATACCAATTTCAGTGCTTTTCCCTGTTAGCTTTCTCACCGTATAAAACTTGTCCTTGCCTATCATTATGCTGTCCAGCAGAGGTAGGCCATTGACTTCTAAATGTGCAGCTACTCCTTTGCCGCCAGCTCCAGGAGTTTCAGGCCCGCAAGGGTTTCCGAGTTGCACAGCAACGAGATATCTTCCATTGTGTGGGACGGAAATCGACCAGAAATTGGAGGGTGTTTTCGTGAGAAGAGGCTGTTGACGGTTTACGGTTGATCTTGTGTATTTTTCGCCAAATAAAGAAAGTTCGAGTGTAGCTTACATTCATTGCTTTCTCTACTTCCGGAAGCGAGGTAAAAACCATTCCGCCGGTATTCAAGATATCTGAATATGTGCGGCCTTCGCATGCTGGCGCTTTCGCCTGTTCAAGCCACCCTGCATCCCTTCTGTATATTCTTTGATCCCTAAGTTTATTTATTGATGAATCAAACCAAAGAAATATCTTCCTCTTCGCTGCTTTATTTGGCCCTCGTCGCCCACCCAACCCTGTTGCCACGAATGCAAAAACTCGGAAGTCTGTGCAGAAACCAAACGGATCTTACCTTTGGAAGCGGATTTTTAGAAGGGCCGAAATGAATTTTGAGTTTCATTGGAGGATCACGTAGCAGCGAATGTGTGCAAGATGCGTGCGTCAATGCCATGGACATCTCTGCGGGTCCATGCGCCATAGATGCAACTCCGTAGTTCTCGACTGCGGCGAAGGCAACTTGGGGGCCAATGACTGTCACGAAAAGACTGCATGCAGCCCCATTGACGCAAACTCCTGCATGCAACCCTGCGCTGCATATAGACGACTCCAATGCGTATGACTTGTTCCCGTAAACAGGTCCTGCCGAACCCTCAAAGCACTTGGCGGCGCACACAGCAATGAACTGAAAGCCGGACTCAGGCGTGCGGCCTTGGAGAGCATTTGTTATGGTGTCTAGGCACTACTTGCCAAGAAAGTGAGAACTTAAAAGCAGATACAAATATGTTTTTCTCACTTCAAGCTCAAACACAGGAGGAGGAATTGCTGAATCTTCGGCCTCTCTCAGACAGGGCACGCCCCAGAACTCGAAAGATCCGCCACTATCATCTCCGTTTGTATACATTTGGGTTATTTCAACTTTTATCTAAACGCATTTCTTGTTATACCCAAAGAGGATGGAGAAGCATCTGAATAGGCTCACGGCGGTGACGATCTTCGGCACTGCTAGCATGTATTCGTGGTGTTCAAGTTTCCCCGTGTGCAAAATCGCGAACACTTCTGTTTCTGTATCTGAGATATTTGAAATGAATGGGATAGGAACAATAGGATTCCGGAAAGAGACTATTGCCTTGCCGTCGAACGTTAGGGTAATTTCGGATGGCCACATTAGCGAATCTGCAGGGGGCATAAACAAGAACTTAGTGCTGAATCGAAAAATATTATTAACGCTTTGTTTCCAGCTTTCTTCTGGCTCACATTTGCACAGGTTGAGTGAAGGTGAGAGATAAATATTCTCCGCTTCCTTGAAACAGTTCAAAATATCCCGTGGCTTTCTCGCGTCATCCTCATGCACAAACGACGCACCGTTGCCACTACTCGACCTCCATATCCCATCCGGAGCGTCCATATGACTTGCACTGAGTGCTGCTTTGCAGCCAAAGCGTGCAGATTCTTGGGAAGACGTATGGCACGTGAGAAAATATGGCCCTGACGACAGCGACAGGTTCATTTCCTCTCCGCCTGATTGGAAAAGAAGGTGTTATTCAAATGGAATCTCACGATAATGCACTTCCTCCTCACCGCAAGTTGTTGCTGATTCCCTAACAGCCGCTAATGCGATGATGAATGGAACCCCCGTGTGGACGATGCTGAAGGAAATCGGTCCCGCCCGGTGAAAAACTCTCTTGACGGCAAATTGTCGTGTTCCTTCCATGCCACTGCTTTTATTCCCTTTTTCATGAACGGTTAGAAAATATTCTGTTTCGTGGGTCTTCCATAGATAACCCTCAAGCGGCGCCACTGGGAACAACCCGTCTTTAGGATAGCCTATGTACAGATTGGCCGGCAGATTCACTCGGAATTCCATGAAACTCGCTGACGGAACTTGCGGAGAACGAACGTAACGAAGACCCTTCAGCCTTTCAGGGATTGCATGCAGCTGAAATTCGGACTTGTCGGAATATGCTGCCGCTCCCTCCATAAGCAAAGATAATGCGTACAGATTCGGGTCAAGGCTGCACAGGCAGACAGAAAGACATGAATTATAAATAGAGAATTGCAGCTCATGCGTTGTTTTTACCCCGATAATTTTATGGGAGATGGATGATCTGATGTAAAGAAGAACTTTGGGGGTATTGTTTCCCTGCGGATATCTTCAGAGGACCAAAAAAGCCTGAACACATGCATTGAAAGAAAACATTGCTTGAACGTTCTTTTGCTGCTCCATCGACGCACTTAAGGCTCCCGTAGTCTCCAGCGTCCACCAGAAAATGCGTATTATGAACGAATTCAACCCGAAGTTTGTACTTCTGTCTCCCTGTCAGCCGAATGGCCCCTGACTCGGCCAGGTGCTTCCCAGCCCTTTCCGCAGTTGGAACCAAAGGGATGCGTTTGTTCCCACTTGCGTCTGCTGAGGTGCCCTTGGGCATACGATCCGCAATGATCGGCTGGCCATTAAGAAACACTCTTGTTCCGTTGTCTGTCTCTGATCGTTAGAACAGCTGCATTACAGAAGTAATATGTTTATAAGATTGTGTAGAGTTTTCTCACCTGTGCTGAACACGTAATGTGCGGTCCGAGGGATCATCAGAAACCCATCCCATCCTGAAGAAAATAGGCAGGTGTGTTTTTTCTTTTTCACGCTGTCACCAATTATTGAATCGGCTTACGAATGGAATACTTATGGCTAGCCATGTCTTCTAACGGCCCAGATCCGCTGAATGAAACATCAATATTTCTGTCGATTCTGCGCATTCGCGGCTGGTCATCGAACAGGCAGTTATCATAATAAGCGCCTTGAATCCCATCAGGCAACGGGTCTTCCTCATAGCTGATGCGTCCAAATTGTACCGAAACAAAGAAGTTAAATTTTATAAGAACTCACCCAGGAGTCTTTCCGCAGTTTTCTGGCCGGCATGCAGCAGATTTCTCCTGCTGACGGACTTGGTGATGTGTTTTTTTAATCATTTCGTTCAGTGTCTCGGCAGTTGTATGAGCTGCGGCAATTTTTTTAAGGCAGTGTTGACTTCTGTCTAAGAGCTTTCCAACGCGTTCTAGCTGGGACCCAACTGCCTCGTGTCTCGTCCCACAAAGCGCCTCAAGCCTTGCATTGTACATTGGGTAATGATAATAATGACATATCATGATTTCCCATGCCTGACCTTTTCTTCGCCTGTTCTGTCAGGTAAATACTGCCATCCAACCGCGTAGTCTGACACCAAAAACGTTGTGGGGGGAAAGAATTCCAAAGACACTTGAACTGACCATGCTCTCTCCTTCAGCAGCTTTCATCTCGAAAGCTTGGCGTGCCTTTGCGCGAATTTTATCTAACAACCGGAAACAAAGAAATTTATAGTATCGTCTCGGGGGGCTTGCGGACGTCAATCGGAAATCACCGTAGTTTATTGGAGGCAGACAGTAGTTCCAGTCTGACGATCCCTTTCCAAGAAGCTGAACCTCAACATAACACCACTCTCCCCCTGATGCAATTTTTAGACATAGAGAGCGCGCAGCTCAGAGTTGTATCCCTCAGAATAAATGACCTGCGGTGCCATTAGGAGCCCTTGCGATTGTGCAGTCCGTGTATGTCTGATCATCTTGCACAAAGGCGGCAGCGCAAAGCCGGCCATCAACCGTCCGTCGGTGGTTCTTCCGAAACGCCGTCAGCTGCTGAAGTGCCTGAGACCCTCCAGGCTGTGCAGAGCACCGGCGAGCTAACAGCACAACCAATAAGGTCAATGGCCCTGAATGACGCATTTTGAAACAGCGCTTGGAAGCAGCATGCTGCCTTACGCTATGTGAAAATCCTGACCAAAATATGCTCAAGTCGTGTTTGGCAGACTGTACGTACACCCGAACAATGGCGCTTTCAAGAGCATTCCTCCATAAAAATAGGTTTCCCAAGCCATACTTTACTGGTAACTAAACTTTTTCACCTACCTAAACGGAAAAAACTGAGTTGTACGGTAGCATTTCATAAATCTAAAAGTGTCAGCAAGCCCATCAACTCTAGGTCTCACAAGAGCCACAGTGCGCCCCGCCATGTCTGTCTGAGAAACGTAACTATAAGAACCTTAGCGACGATAATACAAAGTGGCTGAAGCATGAAGTTGTGGTTTTCGTTCTCCTTGCTTTATTGTTGAATAAGAATATCGGACTAGTAATCAGTTATGCTGCAGGTGCGCAGCGGGAGAAGGAAGGGGGGGCCCAACGTGTCTGTCTGCAAACTTCAAAGTCTTGCAGGGCAGCACAGAATGGGTGAGCGCCGGTCACCAAATGAAAATAATCTATAATGTTGTGTTTCCAGATATTGTCTATAGCACACTGATTATCGGCCTAGGCAATATACAGAATGCTGTCCCAAATTGTCGGTTTACTAGTGCAACTGTGGACATTACCATGGCTATTCTGTTTTCTTAGTGGCAGCGGCGATCTGTGGGGACTTGCGTATTTTTGTGGGTCGGACTGTTCAGAAACCTATTCACCTTCGCCATTGAATCGAGTTGTTGTCTTTGTCCCTCTGCTGTATCTCGATGTGCGCTATGAAATGCATGCACTTGATAGTACATTTTGGACGTTACCAATCTCTTGAATGGCCTTTGTGTCAGCTGTTAGTCGGGATGGTCGGCTATGAGCTAACAGGAGGTTTTGCAGCAGCTGAAATAATTTTCCCACTTCCAACGGCTTCCTGAAGATCCGCCAAGCTTCTGCGAACGGCTCTCTTCTCCTCTTCCTCAAGCATGGACTGAATTATATCTTCATTATTTTCTTCAATATGAATATCCCTGATGTTCAGAATGGGTCCGAAGTAAAATAATGGCATATGGAAAACCTCACATTACGGGGTAAGGGGGCAATGCAATGCCTCCGATTCCCCTAGCTGCGGAGTGATGCTGCAAATGGAATGGTTTGCACTCGGCGCCAGCCCTCGTACATAAGGAGCAGCTTGCCTTGAGCCGAGTGCAGATGGCAAAAGGCGCCAGGCAGGTTACTGCTAATAGGGTTGCAGCCAGCTGCCGGTACAGAGACGGTATCATGGTGTGTTGAATGAAGACGTTTTTAGAAAATCACCCAGAATTGTGAACGTGAACACGCTAGATGACACCAGCTTGTGTGCAATATAAAAACCAAATGAATTGTATTGATCTTAAGTTAAACGATGCAGCGTGTCGATACACCTCATCATCAGGCAATAAATAACCTCACCATTCAACTTTTCCAAGATATACCAAACGTCTTAGCAGGGCCTATAAAGCCATTCTTTTTTCTGCCCGGTTAAGTTCATAAATAATTGTTTAACTATTTATCTGAAACTACTTTATTTCTCCGTGATCCGTTTTCTCCCATGCGAGAATATAGAGGGGGCCCCCTACCAGGGGCCCCGACGACCCGCCCATGCCACCAGAGTCTCGAGAAGGCCAAAACAAAATGTCTTGACGCTGCGTTCTCTTTACTTTTTAAGTATTGTATTTATTGGTAGAGTTAGTGTCACTGCAACAAATTCTTTCAAGTTTCCGTGGGGAAACCTGTTGATCACCTCGTATACATGAATTATTTCTTGTCTGTTAGAGGGGAAGCTCTGCTTCTCCACAAGCCGCTAGTCCTACGCCATTCCCAAGCCCTATAACATAAGTTCTGTACCATTTATTACTGCTTGCAATGCGCTTGTTCTGTTTCTCTGTCCCATCCGCTTTTCTAACGGAGAAGTGGAAAGGGGAGAATCTGAATCGCTAGTCTAGAGTGCCATATTATAATTTAATTGTTTAGACAAATTTGTTGAAAAATGGTTTTGTGTCTTTTCCTGGCGCTAATCATTGGACTGCTAAGCGCAGCCCCTGCCGAAGGCTTGACCTTCACTTCCTTTTCCGTGCGTCTCTCGCTGGCTCACAAGTACACCCCAAACCCGAAGCTCTAAAGCTATAGAATTCATTAAGCTTTGCATGCATATTTTTCTTGCTTTCTTGGACAGTAATGTGGCTTCCTTACTGAGCCTCTCAGGGGCCCCCTGCATCCCTGCTCTCTTCAGGGGAAGGATTTGGCATTGGCGACTGCTAGCGTCTGTGGGGGTTAGAAACCTTTAAGGTGTATGGACCATCTCAGCATTAGCTGCTGGTTTGCCTGTTTGATCAGAAAACCCGCAACATATCGGAACGCTGCTGCTTTCTCGGCCTTCTGTCTGCCATTCGGTATGTTGGGTAGTACTGCCCCTGCCACCATTAACTGATGCTGCCTTTTAAATGAAGCCTTCATCGGGGAATTGAGGTTTAGGGTGTAGATACAGCTCAAATTTATTGACTCTCTATGCTTTCAGAGAACCTCTGGAACAGCCACTGAAACGCGCAGCTACACGCTGCCCAAAGACTGCCGCCTCCCAATGCCGCGCCTACACAAAACACGCTGAGGAGCCTTTGCATCTCGATAGTGTTTTTGTCGGGGAATATTCAGTGGTCTGGACCATTCGGGATTTCCGACGCGTAAGCACTTGGTACCTTTCAAGCATGACCGCCATGACGCCTTATGTAGACTTTCATGGCGCTTGTGCTATCTATACATACATACAATGATACATAATGTCTCTCTCTTTTTCTCCCTCTTTCTCTGTACATATATATGTATATATATATATATGTACGTGTTTGTGTACACACATTTGTATGAACGCAGAAGGTCATTTGGAGAAGTCGATCATCAGCGACTCCGGCATTAGCAACAAGTCGTTTCAGTCTAGCGGGCATCCGTGACTTCCGACTGAAGCTTCTGCCCTGTGGAAATCTCTCTTCTAAAGAAGGGTGCGTAGCGACATTAAATGGGCCTCTTTCCTTTTTGTTAAAGAGAGCGAAATTATATAGAGAGTGGGCAGCCTTATTATCACTGAAAAGGCAGAATTTGCATGGCATACGAGTGCCTGAGGAGTCTATCTAGTCCCATGATATACATATGCGAATAAATAAATACATAAATAAATAAATATATATATATATATTAACTACATAAATATATATGTGTATATATAAATATGTGTATAAATAAAAATATATATATACATATACATATATCCAATTATCCTAAGTTGCTTTCAGCAGCAGTTGTAGCTGCTTTTGTTGCAGCAACAGCGCCTGTCCCTCTGCCTTCCCTTTATGTTTTGCCTTGAGCCATGTATTTCTCTCCAAGATGCATGCAACTTAGGGTTTAGGGTTTAGGGTTTGGGGTTACTCCTAATGTGTTTACTCTTGCGGCTAGTTGGGTATTGTCTGCGTTTAAAATATTACATTAGGGTTTATTTGGCTTTTCTGTCCGCAGCCATCTTTCTGTTCATTTGGAACAAGTCGAGAAATGGAGAGAGTTGGTTTATCCTATCACAATTTCTGTTGGCGGCATCAGCAGAGGCCCTTTGACCTACCGCAGCCCTGAGTACTTCCAGGCAAGACCGGCATGACAACAGCAACAATAATAGCAGTAATAGCAATAATAACTAGAGCAGTCTTAATGTAAATAATAATATTTAGTTGTTGTTGCTACTGCCGAGGCAAGTGGCCAAGAAGCGGCGTATCGCTGCAGGCACAGAAAGACGTGTTTATTCGGATCATCCATTATTTACTTTTTATGTTCAATATGTAATTACCACTTTTAGAGATATGTTTATCTGTAACACCATGTACTTTTGAATATATAGACAAAATTGCTGCAACTCCCACGACATCCTCCTTGCGCTGCCGTGCTTGTGTTTCTCTGCAGGTGGCCAATTCCTTTTGCAAGCTTGAGGATGTGAAACTAGATGAAAATGCTTTACAAGTGATGGTTGAGATCTCGCCGGGATAGACAGCTAGCTGTCCATACACCGCAGCGTCTGCAAGCTCTTCTTGTACATGAGATGGCCGCATCGCCACTAGCAAAACATTCACTTTTGCTGCAAGCAGTGCACCGGTGCATCGAAAGCTAGACGACAGAATGGGCTGGCCAAGGCCCAGGCTGCAAATTGAACACCAAAGAAACTCTTGCTGTCGTTCTTGTTTGTTGGCCCGTAGAATGCCTTTTTGATCCAACTTAGCTGGGCTCCCGCAAATTACAACTTCAGTGACCGCGCGAGCGCAACAAGCCTGGCAGAAAAACTTTTTAGTTTGGTATTTGCGTTGGCTGCAATGCGGATTTCGACTGCAGACAATCCTTCTCTTCATTACACGCACACATTTTCTGCTGCCCAGATGGATTTTATCGTTTATCTCTGTGGATGCAGCGTCGCTTTGCAAGAGCTTCGTCACAGCCAATCCAGAGTTGTACTTTTAGTGATAGTTTGGCTATTTGTTGCTTTTGTATAAATGAGCTGTCGCCATAATCTGTTTAGGTTTCTAACTACTGACTCCCGCGCTGGCCAACAAAGCAGTAATTCCCTTTGTATTTCACGTTCTGAAAATACTCGAACAAATAGTTGTAGAATACTTCCTTTTATTCAACATCATGTTCTACTTCATTATTATGTAGTACATACAGTAGCTCGACGATTTCTAGACAAAACGGTTTCCTTGCTTTGTATCAATAAACTGTATTGTTTCGTTGCTATGTACAATTGTACTCCCTTTCCTTTCCTGCATAAAATCTGCAAACAAACTGGTTTTAACGGCACTCCTCGATTAACGCTTTTGTTCTGTGTATGATGGATAAATTAAACAGCCTCAAAATGAAACAGATCAAGAAATTTATTGTAACGCTCCAGCCGAATAGTTATTTGCAAACACATCAGATGTGCCTCTGTGCCCGTTTGTTCCATAGTTAAATCTTTTAAAATGAATAGGCATGGGAGGAAAGACACTTAGAGTTGAACAGACGCATTAAGAAGAGCCTCTCCAATCTGCAGACCTTTACTTTTCAGACTTTTGGGAAGACAGTAGGAAAGCCAGTTTTCTGTCTTTTTGTAATACTTATTTAGGCTTCGCCAGTTCATTTACACTCGAAAATAAATAACAGGATACTGATGTACATACACCGAAGGGAAGATTCATAAGAGAAAAGACCAAAAGCCACGAAATTTCATTTTACGTCTTGAATATAAAAATAAGCTTCAAGCTTTCCTATTCTGCTGCATCTGTAAAATAATAAAATTACGAAAGTTTTCACTGGAATCATTAGCAGGATAATTAAATAAAACTTCTCTTGAATACGCTATTGATGCTTCCTCAAGACACCTCACAGTCCAGGAAACATGCAAAAAAATTAAGTTTGCAGTTCAACGCTAGTAGAAGGTAACGCATGGAATATGAGGTCCTTGGTAGTTATTCATCGAGCGAATGTTTAGTTTATTACAAGGAAGCAACTTCCCTCTCACTCAAACTTCCTCTCTCATCTGGATCGTTCAGTTACTCGCGCTGTTTTTGTCTGTCACGATCTGTACTTAAGCTTGTTTCCGTTTACCAGTGCATGTCTGTTTCCGTTCTTATAGCTGTTTCTGCATCCTTTCCTCTTGCCTCTTGGCCATACAAGACGGCACTCACTTCATTCATTTGCAACGTCGTTAAAAAGACGGTGCTGAGTGAAGTTTACAAAAAATGAGATAACGGCGGCTTTCCTAGTGGCGTCTTCGAGCGACTCTTAACTTGCTGGTGCAAGTAACAACAAAACGGAATAAACCGATTAGGCACAGGCCCTCTGCGCCCTCTTGTAAACCAATCTTCAGATAACAGCAGAGGCGCTGCCAGTAGAGCAATCAAACGACAAAGTCAGAAGAAATGCAACCAAAAATATGCACACCCAGGAACTATGGGCACAGAGAGCCCCCGGCCACCTCAGAACAACGGGCTGTGGTCCACTAAACCTTCGATGGTCCACCGATTGACACCTAAAAGTTTGCATTTATGGAAACATCTTGAGTTTGCCAGGGTTGCGCAAAACTATAGATGAATTATTTGCTCTAGCAAATACCTGAAGTGTCTGCTGGATACGAGGATCTGACTGTCTCGTGCAGATACATCACCACCTCCAAGTGCGTGCTGTCGCAAGTTTCATCATTATTATACATTCTTATAACGCTGATGCACGAAATAACTGGCTACCCATTGCTTCCGACCCACAGCCTCAGGCAAATCAGCGGCACAGGACCGCACCCTCAAAGCGTTTCTAGTTCAACTGTCAATTCCGCCTCTCCATCTGCTCCATCCGTAGGAAGTTTTAACTTTCCGTTTGTGTCCGCAACGATCACTTTATCAGCAACCCCAAGTTCTTCAGCTGTACGTGCAGCTTCCTCATCGGCTGCGGCAGCTGCCTCAGTTGTATTTGCTTGCTTGTGTACTCTTTCTTTCGCCTCTGCAGCATCCTCTTCCAAATCAGGGTCCGTCACGGTAACCTTCCCTGTCTTGGGTTTATCTGCGTTTAAGTCTTCACGTTCTTCTTCTGCACTGTTGTTCATTTCTTCCTCCGATTTCTTTGTCTGCTCATCAACAGTGTCGTTTGACGACTCGCTGTCAGCCGAGGCAACGTTTCTCTTCCGTATCGTGCGTTTCTTCTGCGGTTCTGCCATCAAATTTTGTGCCGGAATGTCCAAAACGAGAAATCCTTCATGAGAAGGAGCAGCGGCAGCGAGAATTGCAGCAGCTGCGCGATCTGCAGCGTGGCGTCGCGGTCTGCCGCAGTCCGTGGGTGGAGGCTCACGAGCTGTTGGTGGTTTCTCTGCACTTGATTTATTTTTATTTCTCCTTTTAACGCAGTTTGCACCTTGTTTCTCTTGTCGACCCGGTGCGATACTACCGGCTTTGGCAGTTGGCGGAGAGACGTTCGCTGCCTCACTCGAGGCAGTGACACTTCGTTTCCTCCGCTGGGAAACCTCTGAATTTTTTTTTTGTTCCTTCGGTGAAGAGCCCTCAATTGCTCCACTCTGGCGCGTGGATCTGCGCTTCGCAATATTGCTTTCTCTTGTTACTGCACCAGGAGTGTTCGCCACATTATTATTTTTCTGTTCGTTTTTACTGGAAGACGTAAGCCACCCAAACCGTTCACACTCAACCACAAATTGATTCTGCAGCGTCGCGGCTACGCGGCTGTTACGTGTCGGCAGGCTTCGAGTTGCAACAACAGGAACCCGACCTCCTCGTTTCTGGCGTTTCGTCGGCGCAACTGAAGCATAATTGACTGTGGGTGTACGCGTGGAGAGAGGCGAAGCATCTCCACAACTTGACTCTGAACTTTTCGGATCCGAAATATCTTTCGTTGAATCATTATCATCGACGTCGGAACCACCAGCCACCGGCTTGATCGCTGCCTCTTCTACGAACGCCCGGCAAACACATGCAACAAACAATATAGAAGTAAAAATAACTATAAAAGAAAAGGCTCTAATGCAGCTAGTTACGTCTCCGCTTTCTTGTGACTGGGCGATACTCTATGGAGGTACCAGAAACCTACACCCCTAACAAAATGAAGTTAAAAAAATTTAAATACCTGCATGAGCACACCTACAAACGGAACTGCACTAACGATAACAATAGAGACAATAGAGCTAGGAAGTAATCCGTGATTTCCAGGACTTAGCAGCACCTTTTGCTTTTGGTGGCTGTTCTTCGCAATCAGCGTCT
The DNA here is from genome assembly GCA_000826945.1 of Eimeria nieschulzi. NCBI lineage: Eukaryota > Apicomplexa > Conoidasida > Eucoccidiorida > Eimeriidae > Eimeria > Eimeria nieschulzi. The sequence continues at coordinate 23,630 of JRZD01000014.1, forward strand.
TTAGGGTCGCTGCTAGCGGCTTTCTCTCCCCCTTTTTCTTCCTTCAACTTGGCAGTTTCATCAGAACCACCAATTTTCTCCAAGTCGGATTCCCCTGGAGGTTTCGCGCCATCCACACTTGTGGTTGGGGAGGCAAGGTTATCATGATCAGGTTCTCTAGGATGAATATCGCCACTAGACGCAGCGGCCTCGACCTCCATCTCTTCCGTATGGGCCTGTCGCCAAAAAAGTAAACGGCAGCAGGCACCAATTTGGCGCGTGTTGTTCAGCACCAGAAACCCTGATGACGAGTCGCCAATTACTCGAAGGGGTGGTGGTTATGGTTGAAACGCTGGTGGTGTAGCCATACACATCAAACGTCGGAACCATGCATTGGATTTTAAAAAGTTTATGCTTGAGCAAAGTCAAATAAAACAAATTCAAGCAAGCAACGCACGGCTTTCTTTAAATCCGTTTCCTCTGATCATCCACTGATCGTGGACCGGCAGCCGCTAGTGTGCCTAAAAGCAGCTAGACAGAAGCCCCAATACATCATTGAAACCTCAAAACTAAAAACTGTCAGTAATTATAAAATATAATTTGCAGATCCGCCGAAGAATTGCACATAGGCTCATCCCAGACGTCGCTCCATGGAATCCGAGTGCATGCACTACGAGCCCCAAAAGATTCATGGTCTCTTTAATAATATTACCCGATAAAATGCCATTTGAACATGGGTGGTAGCAGGTATGTTTACAGTCTTTTCAATTGGCCAGACCAATCAATAGAACGGTGGCAGTTACTGCTGGTGTCATTCTACTGAGGCCTTTGCTCTAAGGCCATAAGTACTATAACAAAACAATAACTTAAGAAGGGTATGTTCTCAAAGAAATCTGTTTTGTTCTGGCTTGCCTCTCCAAGGCTATACCGGCCTGAGCACAGCCAAGCGGCAAGGGGATGCAGCCAAGGTGCAGGCTAACGGCATGTTGGGCATACACGCATCAAAACACACAATCCGACGACATAGGTTACTGCTCCTCACGTCTATAAGCTTAACCCTTTCAACCACAGATAACTTGCGAAATTAATTAGGACAATGCTAAACGAAAAGAGACAAACACTCCAATAGCCAATATCCACAGTGCCATGCTAAATCTGCGCCCTCGTAGGACGCCTGTCCGCATGCGTCCATAAGGCCGGTGGCCCACCATGTAGCAGTTTTTCTTGCTGCTGATGTGCCAGTGCTGCCGATACTCCTATCCAGAGAATCGCGTTTCCTTACCCCGGGTTGTTTAACTGCCGGAAACTTGTTAAAAATGACAGGAAAGAGGACTGAGGGGACTAAAGGGAAATTGAAGTTTCGGGTTCCTGTTGCTCCAACCCCCGCCTCGTCGGCTGGCGATGAGCCACTGGTCGCCCAACTCAAAGAGGCGAGACCAGGCGACTTTCCCTCGCCCCATAGCAGAAAAATCCTAAAGACAGAAACAGCTAAACAACATGCACTAAAGCGCTTAAACGCTTAGATCCAAGGGAAGTTGCCCCGGGAGGCTCGGGCACCAGGGCCTACGGGCCCCTTCTGTACAGTCCTCATGGTATGAATTTCAGCTGACCGGACAGCGTTAATCCCTTAACTCCGTTGACAATGCAGCTTGATATAAAGAGTAGATAATAAAGATGAACTAATGGAGATATTTTGGGACGCAATTAAATGGAATTACTTTCTTTTTCAGTCTTTGGGAAGTTTTTAGTCTGGGATCTTCTCGTCGGCGGCTTCAAACGTTGCGCTGCTGCCTGTGTCAGCTGCTGCAGGCCCCGAAAAAATATAGCAGCTCTTGCTGCGGTGAAGCCTCCCACAACTGGTCCTTGAGATTCCATTGCGGGCGGTTGCGTTCTTCCAGCCATTTAACTTGAAACTCGTTTAGTTTGCCTCCTCCTCGGCGCATAAGAGTCCAGATCTCCAGGACCTACGCGTTCAGCAAAGAGCGCTCTGCCACAGCTCGGACAACCTTCCCTTGGTCAAGGGTCTCGGGTAGTTTGCTTCGGTGCTTTTTTTGATGAACTGAGGCGCTTTACGTTGCTGCATCCGCTTCCGTCTCTCAGGTTCCTTAGCTGTTTGCATGCGTTTGCAGTCCCGTATGAAATGACCGTTTGCTCAGAATAAAAACATACTTTGGGTTGTTGAAAGTTCTTTTTCGCGGGTGCTCTCTTCTTTCCTTTGCCAATCTGGGGTTGGAAAAGGCGTACTGCCGTTGCCTCTCCTTGCATAGGCTCTACATAAGGTTTCCCTCGCGTACTATTTCATTTCCACCCTAGTGCTGTAATAGTAGATTTCAGCAGATCTTTAGTACGAATAGTCGCATCGTTTCTCTTAGGCCAACAATTTTTCCCTAAAGTTCTTTTTCAGCTGCCCAGGCAGTGACACTCCAACTCCGAACCACTGATCCAATAGATCTGGTTCTACCGCGTTGCTTTTGTAGACCAATGCATGATCTTTCTCGATATACCACCATAAGGATAATTGCTCTTGCTTTATCTCCTTCACTTCGGCCATAGCCTCCTCCCTTGCGGACTTGCGCATACATCGGGAAATAAGGGCACGCATGAACGCATCGACTCTAGCAATTCCCTCGGGTTTAGACGCACCCTCACAAGAATAAAGCCATTGTTGCTGAGCATTGCCATCCAGTAATCACAAAGCTAAAATGATCTTCAGTTCCCTGCGTTCGTCGGAAAATCGAAAGTAGACCTGCAGACCAACACGAAGCCTTCTATAACTTGGCAGTCAGGCCAGGCACCATACTTTTCGGCATGCATAAACCCACGCAGCCCACTGAAACTTCCTTTGAGAATTCTGGCTTCTCCGTTTTGGCGGGTTCCGACGTCATCTTATTAACCATGGCTCTTTGACGGCGCAGGCAAACTCGGCCTACATGAAGAGGCCGGCAGCATGGCGCAATTAGAGTGGCACGGGTCCATCAAACAGCTATTAAAAAAGCGTTCGGCATTATCGACAACGGCGTGTCACTACCAAATTCGGAATTGGTGAGGCTTTTTTTAGCAAACATGCTGATTCAGGTTGGAGGCAAGTGGGCAGCTAGAGTGGACGCAAGAATGGCAGTATGATAAGTTTTTGTGTCGTCATGGCGACTGCTGTATATGGGGTAGGTTCCATCCGACTTGTTGTTATCCCACTCCATTACAAGTGGATGATGCCCGCCTTTATTCTGCAGCTGCTGAGTGGCCAATTGAACACTCAAGAAATTTTGTTAAGCTTTTGGCTAATGCAAGATATGCAGCACCCAACTCGAGTTTGGCCTGGAAGCCATTCGTGCAGAGATAGCCGACAAACACGACACAGAAACAACGGAATATCGCGTTCTACCAGCACAGTTTGATCTCAGAGCGAAGCAAGCTGACGAACATTAGAAGGCAAGAGGGCAGCGACCATGGAGGAAAAAGAGCAAACGGGTTTGCATGCAAATCAAAAACACAGGAAGACTGACGATGTCAGCCACCTTTTCCCCGATAACCCTCGTAAGCCCGCTAAGCTACTCAAGTGCCAAATCTATAATCAGTTTAGCAAGGCTTAAACGCCGTTCCGCGGGCGCCTCTTTCCCTTAAGAACTGCAAAGGGCGCAGATGCCAAAGGTGGATGTTGGAGGGATGCCCATCTCCATTTTTCAGTTTCACATGTCGTTTATATACCACAAAGAATTTTTAAAAAAAGCGTTCGGGTATATTATAAGCCAAAAGGTTCGCCATGAACCCACCCCAACACATAAATCGAGGAGCTGGGCTACTGCGCCTCCTAGGCTTAACCCTTCCACTCATAGATAACTTAGAACATTACTCAAGAAAATCCAATGTAATAAGAAACGCACAAATACTGCAATATTGAACATCCGCCATAAAATGCTACAAGTATCGAGCACAGGCATTTGGATGCTACACAAGCAGAGGGCTTTCGAAAGCAACAATCCGCATTGGTAGGCAACGCAGGACAAACAGACTCTATCCTTTCCGTTAAACTTAAAATTAATGAATTTAAATGAAAAAAGAAGATAAAGCCCCAGTCATCGGCGGGAGCAACAGGGGGCTTGGGTGCATGCAGAGTGCTGCTGTGCTCTTGCTGCTGTGGTGCTTGGTACCTCTGGATAAAAACCGGACTTTCTGGAGTGTGGCGACACCACAGGGCTTTATGATTTTCTAATTTTGGCCAGCGGGGCCCTTTAAATACAATCAAACGGGTGGTAACTGTTCCTTCGTCGGCCCCCGAGAAAATGGTATGTCATACGGAAAGGTGTAGCAGCCTCGTCGCAGCAGCATCCTAGGTCGCTTGGGAATAAAAGCGAATTTTGCCCGTTTTGCTAATTTGGGCCCCCCTCTGTTTGGTTTTTTTCTTTTTTCTCTCCCTTAGGGTTGAGGCCTATTCTTCTCTGCTATGGGGAAGGGCTGGGCACGCCGTGTGGGGTGCTGGCGTATAAGGGCCTCGGCCTTTACCGATCCGCGCAAATTAATTCTATTTCCTGCCCTTTTTCATTTTTGTTTACTGGAGTCGTGCGGAAAATTGTGAATTGTAATCATTTATCTCCCGTTGCGTGGAAACGACTAGCTCCTTCGGGGCTTGCAGGAAATGCGACTTGCGAATGGGTTTCTTCGCGTTCCTGCCGAGGCGTTTGGGTTCGTGCATTTGATGGGGGAATGGCCTTAAGGTTGTATTTTTATTCACAGATGTTGGGGATGAGTAGATATTTTCAAACGTTCATCTGCGGTGAAATTTGTTCGTTAGTCAACATGCATGGTGTATTTACTGTGCTGCGAGTGTTGCGGGCCACTTGTTTTTAACAGGGGAAGTAGATTTTGTTTACAGTGTTTCCCCATGCCGCTTCTTGGCTCTAGGAGATAGAGATCACTTGCTTACGCTAGAGCATGCAGTTCAGATATAGCCAGCTTTCGAACGAAGGGTCCTTGGTTGTGGCTTTTTGCTGTGTTTGTCAGTCGCTGCGACTCCAGAAGCGTCTTGCGGCGTCTATCCTCAAATGCGGTAAGGGCCGCGTGTGGCTTGACCCCAACGAGTCGAACGACATTGCCATGGCTAACAGCCGTTTCTCTATTCGCAAGCTCATCAGAGACAACCTTATTATCCGCAAGGCTGTGGCTGTTCATTCTAAATACAGATTCAGGCTTTATCAGGAGGCCAAGCGGCAGGGTGAGTCGCTTTGTGTATATGCACTGTTGGTATCCCTGAAAATGCGCACTTGCGACCATGAGTGACCAGTCGTCCGTTTCGGTCTTGAATGAATCAGAACGGCGTGCTGTTTATGAACAGTTTTGGAATTTATACCGTTAGAAATATTAATAAAATAGTATTTGATTTGTTTATCGATAATGTTTTTCGAGCTCTCCGTATTCTTGTTCTGTTTCAGGCCGCCACATGGGAATAGGTAAGAGGAGGGGTACCCGTGATGCTCGCCTCCCTGCCAAGGTTATTTGGATGAGAAGGCAGCGCGTCCTCAGACGTCTCCTGAAGAAATATCGCGATGCAAAGAAAATCGACAACCACATGTGAGAATAGACTTACTCAGACGTATTCTTGTTGCAGGGGTATTAGGGGTTTGTAGGCTGTACGTTGCACGCAGGAACATGCAGGTTCGCTGTGATGACAGTTGAATCTGTACGGTTATTCTGAACGAGATAGTTCTTTTTGCTTTAATTTTTCTGCGGTGTCTTGTCAGGTACCACAAGTTGTACTTGCGCTGCAAGGGTAATCAGTTCAAAAACAAGCGTGTGCTGATCGAGGCTATCCACAACGAGAAGAACCTCAAAGTAAAGGAGAAAGCTTTGCAGGAGCAGGTCGATGCTCGCAAGCAGAAGGCCGCCACCCAGAAGGAGAAGCGCAGACAGAAAGAGGAGACAAAGCTGGGCGCTGCTAAGGCAGCCCAGTGAGTTTCTGCTCCTGTGGTGCTGCTGCTACGGCTGGGAGTCTGAGGCCGCTTGCATGCAATTGGTGCTTAGGAGGAGCGGATTTGCAGTTTCCCTTGCAGTTTTTGCTAGGGTGTGTGAACAGCGACGTGGGCTGCCTCACATTGTGGGAAGCAGAGGCCACAACAAACAACACAAATAGCCTGTCTGTTTGTTTGGTCTGTTCCCGCCCTAGACAGGCCAAACGGAAACCCGCTGCTGGGGGCAGCAGGGGCAAGACTAACGCGTTAGAGAATGGCTTGCATGCATTTGCAGTAGCTAAGGCCTTGCTGTTTACTCTTGCTGCACTGCCAGGCAACTGCAGCGAAAGGAAAACAGGCTACGAGCAAATAATAGAAAATAAGAATTTAGGCTCTTCACAGCTAGTTTATATCAGTATCTATAGTGTCGTTTTGAATTACAACGGCTAATCAGAACTCCAATAACAGCAACTCAGGAGTTGGCTTGGACCTCTCTCTGCGCTGTCCTGCCTCCTAGCAAGTTATCGTTCGCATGCAGTTTGAGGTAAGAAAAGCATCAAGTTTCGCTTTGCTGCTTGCCGCCTTAAGAGCAGGGGCAGCGCAGAGGCGTCGGCCCTAGCGTCTTTGCCTTTCGCCTTTCAACAAAAAGATCTCGAGTGATTCTGCTCAGCTGCTACTACGAAGAGGAGAAGGAGCAGCAGGCTTACTAGCAACAGCATCGCCATCCCAGAAGTTCTTTTGGGGTCGCCTAGGGCCAGAAGGGCAGGCAGCAGAGGACTGTAAATTTCTTCGGGTGGGCGTGGATTGAGGGTTGTGTCTGTTGAAACCCTTGCTGCATGCATGTGCTTGGCTAATCGATATTTGAATGGGGCTTTGTTTGGATGGTTTTCTTCTGTGTTTTCATCGTCTTTTGACAACAAATCTGTAAAAGAAAACAAATAAAGAAAATTGCTCTGCCCTGTCTTGAGATAGTCAGAGACAGCATTCGGGTATTTGTGGGCAGTTCAGCGTTTCCGTTATAAGGAGAAAAATCGCGCATTGTTTGTAGCGGACGAACAACAAACAGCTTCTGCGTACGGAGATGGAGTTGTGTCTTTGCTGTTTCTTTGCTTCATAACAAATTCATTCTGTCTCCTCCAAGATTTCCCCTGGCCAGACCACCGGCAGCTTCCAGTTGTTTCTGTACTTCCTTCCGGCCTGCACAAGAGGGTCTGCCCCAAAGACGCTTGCCCTGGCGATCCCGTCACAAGTAACAACAACCCCACCCTTTGAACTATTTGGTCCTTCTGCTGCATTTGCCGGGGAGGACGCGAGGCTTCTGAATTCCTTCCACAAGTCTTTGTCTGCCTCTAAGCTGTCTCCGCTCTTGTCTCTTTTCAGCTGTCTCTCCTTTGCTGCCAGCAACTCGCCCATAGAAAACCCACTAGGCATTTCTAAGCGGCAACGGCGAAGAGGGGGAGGCAGAGAAGAGGGAGGGTGTTGTTTTCCTAGTTGGATAAAGGCCTCATGCAGGCTCACTGGCTCTGCTGTTCTTCCTGCTGCTGCTGCTGCTGTCCCTGCTGCTCTTCTTCCTGCTGCTGCTGCTGTTGCTGTCTCTTCTCCCCGTAGCCGCCAGGTGGAATTAGAAGAGACAGGCTGGGACAAACGGTCCTCAGAGACAGAAGGGCAGGGGGCCCCTTCAGAAGGCCCGCAGGAGGAGACGCCTCCCTGGGGGTTTGCAAGGATCTCCCCAATTCTCTGCGCCACGCGCGGAAGGCGATTTGCTTTTCGCCGGGGGAGGGGCCCTTCGGGGGCCCCTCCTTCTGGCGAAGTTCTGCAGGGGCCGGCAGGGCTGGGGGCCTCCGACTGCATCTGCAGCGCGGCGTCAACAAAGCCCCATATGCCGAGGCTGTGTCCCATGCATGCGGCTGTGTGTGGGGGCCCTAAGGGGCCCCCTAGGGGCCCCCTAGGAGACGCAGGGAATGCTGAGGGTCCGTAGACACCGTGGAGTGTATAGACAGGTTGGCACAGGTCATTGTCTAATAGAAGCAGCTGAGAGGCAAAACGGCGAGGAGACACCTGAAGTGTCTCCCCACGCAAATAAGAAGAATACAACAAAGTTAACTGTCTCTCCCGCTGAACGTCTCCAGCTCTCCGCCCCCCCAAGGAAGCAGCGAAGGCCTCAAAGGACTGCAGAGGGGCCCCTGTGGAGACGGACAGAGGAGACAGACAGAGCAGACAGTCTGAGGAGACAGAAAGAGGAGACAATGAGGAGACAGAAAGAGGAAACAGTCTGAGGAGACAGAGAGAGGAGACAATGAGAAGACAGATAGAGGAGACAGTCTGAGGAGACAGAAAGAGGATACAGGCTGAGACAGAAAGAGGAGACAGTCTCAGGAGACAGACAGAGGAGACACCCTCAGGAGACAGGCTGAAGAGACAGTCTGAGGAAACAAGAGGAGACAGTCTGAGCAGACAGATAGAGGAGGCAGACAGTAGGAGACAGAAAGAGGAGACAGGCTGAGGAGACAGAGGAGACAGTCTGAGGCAACAGTCTGAGGAGACAGTCTGAGGAAACAGTCTGAGGAAACAGAGGAGACAATGTGAAGAGACAGAGGAGACAGACCACTGACAGGAAAATCAAAACGAGACAGGAAGGTTGTTGAGGCTTGTCGTTGCAACGAGGGCAGCACGTGCAAGTGCAGCGGCAGCAAGTGTAGGAGCAGCACGTGCAGCAGCAGCACGTGCAGCAGCAGCACGTGCAGCAGCAGCACGTGCAGCAGCAGCAGCAGCAAGTGCAGCAGCAGCAAATGCAAGGTGTGGAGAGACAGAGAGTGACAGGGTCAAGCTGCCACAGAGGAGAGAAAGAGACAGTAGGAGACAGTGAGGAGCGAAGGAGACATTTATAAGAAAGGGAGTCATAAGGGATAGTAAAGAGAAAGGGAGACAGTGAGGAGAAAAGGAGACAGTAGGAGACAGAGAAGAGAGAGACAGCAAGAGACAATGAATAGAGAAGGACACAGTAGGAAACGGTAAAGAGAAAGGGAGACAGCAGGAGACAGTCAAGAGAGAAGGAGACAGCAGGAGACAGTAAAGAGAGGAGACAGCAGGAGACAGTCAAGAGAGAAGGAGACAGCAGGAGACAGTCAAGAGAAAAGGAAACAGTAGGAGACAGTTAGGAGAGACCTGGGTGTTTGATCTCAGCCGCATTTGGTGTGAGCCACGCCGTCAGCGGCGCCTCCTGCAAATTTCGCAGATCTTCGATTGGCTGGAAACTGGACTTGACAGGGAGGTGATTATGAAGAGACAATTCCTTTCGTTGCTTGTCCTTCTCTCTTGCTGGCTTCTTTGCTGCTGCCGCTGTCTCCTCGCCGCTGCCGTCCCTGCGGCTGCTGCTGCTGCTGCAGCGGCTGCTGCTGCTGCTGCCTCTGTCGAAATCCCAGGCAGCCTCAAGGTCTTCTCTGTTGCTACTCGAGGGGGGAAAATGAGTGTACGGCTGAACGACGCACAGCTCAGAATGGGGGGAGGGCGTGTGCAGCAGCAAACCCAAAAACCTCCGGTGCTCAGGCAACACGAGGAGACAGGAGCTGCTGCCTGGCAGCCACTCCATCTGCAGCGACAGACAGCAGCAGAAAGGAGGAGACACTGCGAGAGACAGACAACAAACGACTCGGACAAAGAACACGAGGCTTGCAGGAGACACGCTGATGAGAAAGGGTGCGAGGAACAGAGAAAAGGATTCAGCCAGAGACAAACACAAAGGAACAACAACTGAGAGCGCAGCAAACAGACACAGGAGGAGACACAGGAGGAGACACAGGAAGAGACACAAGGGGAGACGCAAGAGGAGACACAAGAGGTGACACAGGAGGAGACACAAAAGGAGACGCAAGGGGAGATACAGGAGGAGACACAAGAGGAGACACAAGGGGAGACACAAGAGGAGACACAAGAGGAGACACAAGAGGAGACACAAGAGGAGACACAAGAGGAGACGCAAGAGGAGACACAAGAGGAGACACAAGAGGAGACACAAGAG
>JRZD01000015.1:22160-33459 GCA_000826945.1 Eimeria nieschulzi
TCTAACTTTCAATGTTCCTCTTCCGGTGATTGTCTTTGTTATTGCAGGAGTTGCGTGGTGCTGGCCTTGCACCCGATTTTCTTTTCTGTCGCAGCGAGCAGCCTCTCACGGAGGCAGCCCGACAGAAAGTGTCTCTCTTCGCTCAGGTCGAACCTGAACATGTAAGTACAAAATACACCGCATGCGTCAACAGAGACAGCATTCTGGCCGTGGAGTTCTCCCCTGCTTCCTTATAAATGTCGTCGCCATTGCAGGCAAAGAACGCCGCAGAGGGCACAGGGCATCTTCCGCGTTTTGTCGTGCCTTGCTGTTCAAGGCAGTTGCTACAGAACCGCGCATTTCGGATAAAGTGGGATGTGCTTGTTTGCTCCCAGGTGTTCTCTGTCCACAATTGCGAGAACATTTACAAGGTTCCTCTTCTTCTTGAGGCCCAAGGCCTCTCTACAAGGCTAATCAAGGTACATAGTGTCTCTGCAACTTCAGAGCATCACCTGGAGAATCCCAGGGAACGCCACAACATAACTGACCACTCGAGAACCATAGAATTGTTTAGTGTTTCTGCGATGCATATCAGCGTCATCCACTGTTGTATATTTTGTATTTTCTGCGTCGATTTGCACAACCCGATGGTTTTCGTTCTTTTGCTTTTTCCCCTTCAGCGTCTTGGCTTAGATACAAAGGAGCCAGACAGCCAGACCGCCTCCGCTGTCTCTCTCAGTGGCTGGAAGATGATGGCTGAGCGAATGCTAATGACCTCTCCGGGGGCCCCCAATTCCGTGTGTATAGGTATAGTAGGGAAGTACACAGGCCTCACGGATTCTTATCTGTCCGTGCTGAAGGCCCTGGAACACTCGGCTATGGAGGCGGGGCTCGGCCTCGCCCTTAAGTGGATAGAAAGCAGCAGTTTGGAGGATGAAAAGGGGGAGGGGTATGCAGAAGCATGGGAAGCCCTGAAGTGCACAGATGGGGTGGTCTGCCCGGGAGGTTTTGGTGACAGAGGCATCTGGGGCAAGGCCCTTAGCGCCAGGCACTGCAGGGAGACAGGCAAGCCCTACCTAGGGATCTGCCTAGGCATGCAGACAGCCGTAATCGAGGTAGCTAGGACTCTCTTGGGCCTGGCTGACGCGGACTCCCAGGAGTTCAACCCCAACACGACCCACCCTGTTGTCATCTCGATGCCGGAGCACACAGCCGGGGGGAAAGGAGGCAGCATGAGGCTAGGCAGAAGGGCAACGATTATCAGAGATAGAAACTCTCTTACGGCTAGCCTCTATGACGGCGAGCCAGTAGTGGATGAGAGGCACCGCCACAGGTACGAAGTCAACCCCGACTACGTACAGCAAATCGAGGCAAAGGGCCTCAAGTTTGTGGGCCAAGACGAACGCAGCCAACGCATGGAAATTGCAGAGCTGCAAAACCATCCCTTCTTTATCTGCACGCAGTACCACCCCGAGTTCACCTCAAGGCCCCTGCGGCCTTCGCCAGTTTTTCTCGGCCTCGTCCTGGCTGCAGCCGGCATGCTGCAGGATCGCTTGAAACGAAACGGGGGCTTCTTGCGGTCGGGGAGCGTCTATTCCGAACATGCCAGGAAGTAGCAAGGCAGCCGCCTTGCTTAATTTGCTTCGTGGGGCTACGGAAAAGCTTTGGAGTTTAAACAAATTCTTTGTTCAATGCAATAGTAGTTGGGTTGCAAACGAACGGGCACAATAGAGTCCATGGAGAGATGTTGTTGGTTTAGTAGGACAATAGAGATGGGTGGATACGGCTCGCCTCGGCACTCTGACGAGAGTGCGTCAGCACTAGGCTGAGAACCAAATAGGCCATTCGAAAAGTTTTGCTCGTAGCGTCGGTGGCAAATATGCTTGGCGGAGGCCTCACTGCTTCCTATTTGTTGTAGTGGTAAATACCAGCATATGCAGCACACCGAAACCCCTTGCTAATGCTACTTGGATGCACGTACTGTACGCTAGCTGTGGCCATAATTTACAGAAATTTTATTCAAAATACAGCAAGCTCCGTGACGACACAGAACAATATCAAGCACGGTCCTTTACTTTCACCCTACACGTTGCCCGCTGGTTCGCGCTCTACAAACGTGCGATTCCTTTCCTTTCACCGAAGAGCTGAGCAACCCCCCGAAACCCAATGCTGCCTCAAAACACAGGAAGGGGCAGCAGAGGATTTCCGTTAATGTAACTGCCTGCCCTATACCCTTTTTGCACGATCTGTAAATGAAAAAGACAGGAGCTTGGCTAGAGGACAAACGGATGCCGCAAGTATGCATTTGCCGCCAGGCATGTGTTGTTTCCTTGGGCAACGCTGGCTGACACAGACAGATCTCGGCACTACAGTCTGTCCTTGTGCTTCCGCATGCGACGTTGTGCATTTACAGGGGCCAATGTCTGGCTGTGCCTCCTCGTTCATTGCGGCTAGTTGCTGCAAATGCACGAGAATGTCCCAAGCCCGCAGTCTCTCGGTGTCTTTGTTCCTCGTAACACGGTCAAAAGAGAGCAGTGCACCGGCCACACATTCTGCCGGAACTTAAAAAAACAAAACATAACGATGGGCTGCGGGGGTTACCAATGTGCAAGCAGACTGTGTGTGAGTAGTTTTATGAAAGAAGTGCTTCCAGTTAGCGAGATGCTGCTCATTGAAGCGGCTTCCCCTTACGATCATCCGTAGCAGGACGCCAAAGGCTTTAAAAAAGTGGAAGAAAAGTGGGATGGCATTGGCACTCTCCGAGTCCAGCCCGAAGGCCTCATCACTGCGGTCTGTTCGAAATTCGTCAAGCTTCCTCTTTTTCCACGTATATCCCAGCCTCCGCGAAGCTAATCCTCGTGCAGAAGAATCTTTGATTTCTGCTAGCCAAGACAAGTACAGCATATTTTGCTTGTGTCTTCAATCGCAACTCTGTCAGTTCTGAGTTGGGCTTGCTGTAATACTTCAATCATGCCACAACTGATCTCTAGGTGAACGCCATAGCCTTTTGAATTATTTGAGCAGCCGCACTCAGCCAGAAGCACCAATTGAATAATTGCCAGTTTTATAAATATCTCACGTACCGTCTTTTGCTTTCCCTTCAATGGCGCCTTTGTCGTGAATAAAACAGAGTGCAGATGAGCATAATGCCAGTGCGTTGCACTAAGTGGAATGGCCGGATGCCATCTGAGAGATGCGACTCCCCAGAAGGTTTTGCTGCGTTTTGTTTCAAAGTATTGGAACTATCAGGCGCAGCCTAGGAACTTAAGAGGGACGAACTTGGCTTAGCATGTATGCGTGTCTGCCTTAAAAGGTGCGAGCCTCAGCTAACAGTTGACGGGTTGTATGCTCGTGTGGGTTCCAAAAAATAGCCAATAAATTAAAAACCAAAGGGAATTGAACTACGTAGGGATATCGTAGCTTTTATCACCAAGTATAAATGTTGTTTTTGTCCGTAGAAAGGGTTCAAAGCTCGCTCTGAGCTGTGACGGCATACAAAGAATGTTCCCACCCATCTCTATTGACCAAAAAGATTTTTGCATTTTTAAAAAGCCCCAAAGGAATTGATTTGGAATTAAAGCTTAAAAAAGAAGCAGTTTTCCAGCTGCAGAAGGTGCTAAGCGCACTATGAGAGACCACTCTGCTTATGGTAGCAGTTTCTAACTCTATTACTGCCATCAAGAAAAGGCAAATAAATAAGCAAAACACTAAAATTAAAAAAATGAATCATCAATTGAATACCTTCGAGGGGCACGAAAGGCAGACATAGGGGAAGCTCCTCTAGCTCGTCCTTATTTTAAAGAAGTCCTTGCACATAATGGATTACTATATCCGTTTAGGTGTAAGTAAGAAGCATGTAATACAGTATGCATACAAACTACAAAAATTGGTAATGCAAAATAGAAAGCAAAGTGATTCTTTACCCGCATATACCACCTACACGCATCACCAGCTAGCGGTTGGCGGCGGATCGATTAGATCAGGCTGTCACCGAAGGTCAAGCTGATGTACTGGGAGCATTGCATTTATATTCTTTCTAAACTCTTTTTTGTCATTTGTCTCTTGTTTTCAGTTTAAATAAATCGCTTCCCCTTTTCATTTCTTCTTGGGGCATCGCATTTTTCAGGGTTTTCCGAATTTCCTGCTCTTGAGTTTTGCAGGTTCTCGTCCCTTTCCGAGTTTTCCTTTCAGAGAACAACCTTACGAAAAAAGTATATTGACTGTTTTATTGACGTCGATCAGTCCCTCGCACCAGTTCACTCCTACGCCCAGCCTTCAACCCCTGGATTCTTCCCTTAAGGGTATTTCGTTCACGGAGGACACTATCAGTAATGGATCCATTAAGTGCGGTCCACAGGATTGCAGGCCGGGATATTGCAGCGTCCACAACGGGAAAATCGTTTGCAAATGTATCGGCGGCTACGTTCCCAGGCCGATAGATGAAAATAGACAGTTTTGCGAATATCCCTATTGATATACCCTTATTGACGTGAAGGACAGTTATTTTCGTGTCCTGCAAATGTTCTTGCTGCATCTAGGACACAAATAGCTCTTGACAGCGTGCGGTCCAAGTTGTGCATGGTCCCCCATGAACAGTGACGTGAACTTTGTGAAAAGAAATGGTTTGGGATGCTATTTTATGTAGCGCACAGCTTACGTTTTTTAGCGGCAGCATGTGTGCCAGCTGTCGAACTTTGAAGAACATTTTCTTGAACTCCATCGGACTCTTCGAAGCGACTTGGCATCAAATAGCTACAGGCCTGAGAAAGGAAAATCACAATTGCACTGTTTAGCATGGAGTTGAAAAATGTAGGCAGCAACGCGCGTCACGAGCTTTTAAGGACCAAACTCAATTCCGAGTGGTATAGATTGCAATGTACCCGTAACTACAAAACCCGAACAAGATAGTTTTACTTAAGTTAATGGCATTCGATGCAGTTAGGAAGTTTAGATTTGTATATAACTATCGAGGGTCTTTACGAGAACTACATGTGGCCCACGTCCATACGTTGTGTGCATCCTTACGTGGCAAGTAGAAGCAAAGTGGCGTCTTCCGTGCCAGCGCCGATGAGTACTGGTCTTGCAAGACAGCAGCAAGATTTCTACATGCTGTTGCCGACAAGTTGTTGGCATTCTATGCCCGGCGAACGGAACGTGATAAAAGACTCTTCGGGCGGTAAGTCTGTTCTTTGGAGCGCAAGGCCACACCCAGCAATAAGTGACAAGGATTCTGCTTTGTGGCTTCATCGGCACGTAACACGTTGCATTCGCTTTATCTTTTGAGAGAACAAGCCAGAAGGGTAGAGAAACACCTGGACACCTCCGCAGCGAGGGAGTTTGCCCTGATAGGAGCTGAACGACGTAGCTAAGGACTTGAGTAATTTAGGCTTGCGTGATATTGAGGCAAAGGGAAAAGGGCTGGTAATAGAGCTGTGGATATTTGTGGTTTGGCCCCAGTTTGACCTGAGGGATGTGTCGTAAGGAAATAGGGTCGATTGCGCACAAGCTGGATAGTTCTGGATAATTCATCTTAAAAGCCAATTCGGTTCCCTAGGCACAGTAAGCTAAACTAGCCTTTCATTGCAACGGGGGAAGACGTAGCCTGCCGCTCTAGGGAACCTCTCTGAGATTGTCTGCTACGGACAACAAAGCGAGTTGGAGCAGTCGTTCAGTTCACACTTTACAGACGAACCGGTGGCACAAAAGTTTCTACAAATAAAACGTAGATTTTAAGTTCTCCCAGATTTCGCGATGCAAATACAATGCAAGATGTTAGGGATCGGGATTCATGGTGAATAGCCCCCTCGGTCGTGCTTGACGTCCGTCCACCTCTCCTTGGTTTTGCGTCCAACATGTTTTGCGTAAATAACTCCACATGCTCTCAATAATAAACAAATAATTTCCCTTTTGATTACGAATTATGGAAATGCCAGTGTTTGATACATGTTCGTGTTGTAGTCCGAAGACTTAGTCGCAGAGTAGCTGCTCTGCTCCGCCTTTCCCTGATACTTTTTGTTTAGTTCTACTGAAAATGCGCAAAAGAATCCATGCCTTCACTTTCCTTTATAAAGATATCAAGATACTAACCGCAGTGCAGCTGAGCAACGTGGCACGAGGAATCAGTCTGGCCTAGCTTACCTCTGCTTATTCTGGGGCTTGCTGGCGTTTTATACCCCCAAATTACTTCTTGTATTTAAATATTTCTTTTTGCTCAACAACCTTCTTAGATCCCAGTTCTTTTTAACATCGTATTGCAGCTTTCCTTTATCGCAGCCCAGCTGCTCTCTCCATGTGAGCCAGCTAGGGCCTCGTGGCTAGAAGCGCTTGGGTCCTCAGGCAGTCGACAGTCTGTTTAGCGCAGTGCAAGAACCGTTGGTTGTGGAGGTCTTTTCTTTGCTGATTTAACAATTGTTGTTCACAGGCGGCTGCTGCCCGCCGCTTGTGTCCCAACTCACCCTACAGGAGGTGACCTTCTTCCCAGCGCGCTGGCCTTGCATCTCATTCGGGGCCTCCTCCTTGTAGAAGCCCTTCAATTAGTCTTTTAAATGCTTCATGGGCTTGCGTGTCTGCAGGAGGTTCTCTACCTTCAGCCGAGTCGCCTGCTCACGATCCCTCCCCTCCTCGGCCTCCTTGAGCCTAGCTAGGTAGCCCTGGGCGTCAGCTTTGGCTCACCTCTTTGTTCTGCAGTGTGCTTAACTGGAGGCTTAGACATTGTGTTGCAGGGTAAAAGGTTAAAGGTGCGCTGCTGCGTACAGTTTACGGAAATCCTCCTCTCGATCTGCCCCTAGCTGCATCACGTGGCACAGCTAGGTGGTAAGGTCGTCTCCATCAAGGCAGAACGGTGGAACCCACCTTGCCGTTGCTATCTGTGGAGGTTTCGATGACCCTGCGTCTGTCGTTGGAACTAACTGGTCCCTGCTTCCTGCCTTAGTGGTGGGCTGCTGCTGCATTATAAGTCTAGTGTGGATGGGATCTACTGTGGGTCTTCTGCATCCACACCTCTAGGTCCACAACCCCGGGACTCATCCGGATTCTTAGGTGTCCAGATTCCTCCCTCTGTCGGCTTGGAAGCCGAAGGCACACGCCAAGCGCGCGGCAACGCGACGCGACACAGGGGGACTCGATCCCAAGAGTCGGAGCTATAGTGGCGTGCTGCAGGTAGGTCTTTCGGCGCGACCATTCTTGGCGCTATGGCCTCAAGGTTTTGTCCTTTTGCTCGCTGTATCAGGCGTGGATTGCCACGCGCCACATAGTACTGCCAGTGGCGCAACGAATAGAATAAATGACGCACCCTGAATAGTGTACGATCCCTGCCTCCCGCAGCTAGGAAACGGATACGCAGTCACACAGCAGCAATTGCTAGCAAGTAAACACCTACCTAACTTTCCCTTAGAAGCACGGGGGCCTGGGTCCGGGGCGACAGTCAGAGTTATAAAGGCACTCTTAGCAAGACGAAGTACTAAAGACATAAAACGCTTTACAGGACCTCTAATGCTACTTGAAGTTAGTTGGAACAAAGTCTAAAAATCCGTTTGGGCCTTATAGGAAGGCGATATTGGGCGTTGCAGAGAGGGGCGAGGGGCTCCTTGTCCGCTCTCCTACAACCCGCTCGTACTCAGCCAGTCACCACGAGAGAGAGCAAGTAACAAACGTAAATCACAATAAACCAAGGCCCTTACTTTTTAATCATTTGTGTAAAAGTAGTGGAAGTCGTTATTTCTTCTAGTCATTGCATTTGCTCACATAGAGCTGGGTGCGTGTACATAGTGGACCGTTGGTCATAAGGATGGGGAGTGATCTTTCCAATAGTTGGAAACCTTTCTCCTGTAACTTTAAATAGTGCATTTTAGCATACTTTTAGTGTTGTAAATATCGCGTATTGCCTCGGAGGCAATGCTTTGAGGGAGAGCCGCAGAACTGCTGGGCCGGTAGAAATGAAGTGCACCCTCCAGGAATAAAGTAGCTTGAAGGGCTTTGTCCACTAATTCGGGAGAGCTCGACTTTAGCTTTGGCAAGGGAATACCAAATTAGAGGTTTTTTTTTCTATATTTATGACTAGGAGCCTCTCAATGCTTTTGCTGAGAAGGCGAAGACCTCGACTGCTCAGTCCCTTTACAGGCGTGTCTGGTATGCCCTGCTAGGTAACTCGATGTGCAAGTGACCCTCCAATCTTGGAAATTTCTTTGAAAAAGCTTTAGCACGAGTTTTTCTGTAAGTACGGTTGTATGGAGGTGCTTCGACTTCTTGCCAGCAGCGCCGCCGTCTCGAGCCCAGCGAACCACAAGACAGATCAATTGTTGCCTACAGCTGCCCAACTAAGCATTATTGTAAATCGCTGCCTGAAAGTATCCTTGCCATTTGCGGAGGCTAGAAGGTGACAGTTTGTGAAGGAGGCAGTCCTTGACTGGCCGTAAGTGACAAGGCAGCTCATTCTCCCGCCTTAAAGCATTCAACTTCAGGGTTGTATTGGCTTTGCTAGTCTTGCTTGCTTGGAACCATCGCGGTAGTAACTTAGTAAGGAGTTTTTGAGGGAGGAGTGTCTTCCCCGCTGTTGTATCTTTACGAGTATCTACAGTCTCTGTGTGTCTGCCATGCACCCATATAATATGCGCTTCGCCCTAATGGATTTCGTTGTGTATTTGGGTCATATGTGTTTGCTGATTTGTCCTATTTTAGTGGTCACCGTGCCATATTTTTGTCCATACACAACGGGAAGCAGACGATGAAGTTTCAAACGAGAGCCGGGCGCTCTGTCAGAGTGGCCTTGGGCCTGGCTTGTCTGCTCTTGCTTACGCCTCTCGAGCCTGCCCAAGCTGAGAGGCTGAGGCTCATGCTCAACAGACGCACGGCAGATGAACCATTTCAGCAAAGTGCACCGCCAGCTGGTTTGGCTGTGGAAAAGGAGAATGCTGCGGGATCTTCTGAACAGGCATCAGCCTTAGATGCAAAGAGCAGTGCGCTTTCTGAGAGACAGGACCAGTCAGCAGACAGCGTTGATTCTCCTATTGACGATCCCCGCAAGAATGTTCCGATGCTCCGGACTCTGGCGCTCAATCTTTTGGAGCCCAACGCACCCGAAACCAGCACGAGTGTCCTAGCAGCTGTATCAGCTCTCGGCGTTCAGCTTCACAATGCCGCCAAGGTTGGCTGTTCTGCTTCGCCCGTACAAGGTACGGCTACACACTGCCCTATTTGGCTCTTCAACGCTATGGATTTAGTTTCCGACACCTTGTTTTGCAAAACTGCACAATGTTTTTTGCCGGCCGATGCTGGAGGTGACTCGCCAGCACTTAATGCTTTTGCTTTTCCCTGCTTTTTGCGATTGTGTACTTGTTCGGCTCCTTGGTGAAGCGCCATGCCCATTCGTTTTTCTGTTTGAACCTACGCAGAAGAGCCCTCTGAGCTGTCCGAGCTGTTGTTCCACAGCCGCCAGTGCCGGCATTCAAGAAATCCCGTTCTTGTTATTGATGGAGGGAGCACGGGGACTCGGGGGGCCCTTTTTGGGGTTGGAGCTCAGAGCTGCCCACGCATAGGAAGGAAAATGCAATCTGAACAAATAGTCTTCTTGGAAGAAGGCCAAAAGTTCGCTGGTTTGAGACAGACAATCGAAATGTGGCTCGATGAAAACGCTGGTCCTGATTGGGCTTCAAAGCCCTTCGACTCAAAGGCCCTGCTAAAGAAATTCCCAAGTATGCTCGAGGCAGGACGGAAGCTGATGCACAATATCTTGGACAACGTCTCTGAATTGATAAGTAAGCATTTCAACGAGTACGAGCAAGAGGAAGCCAAGTCTGTCGGCATCCCAGTCCTGTTCTTCAGCACCGCAGGAGTGCGAGATACGCATGACTGGTACAGGCGGGGGCTTTTCGCCTCTTTTATATTAGCCATCAACAGTTATACAGGCTCGCGCGGATTCGCGTTTTTTACGAACGAGGAATGGACAAGACCTATTTCCGGTGTGGAAGAGGGCATGCTCGCTTTCATCGCTTCCAACCATTTGCTGGGGAACTTTAAAGCAGTCAGGGAATTGAAAAATGCCATAGAAGAGGCGCAGACAGAAGAGCAACAGAAACTGCTGGAAGGAGACATGCGCAAAAGTCTAATAAGCATTATTGAAGTTGGAGGGGCCTCAGCGCAAATTGTTTTCCCTGTGTTTACTGTGGGAAGCAGTCCGTCGTTCGTCCACACAACCAATCTGGTTGCTGCCGGTTACTTGAACAATGAATACCCAGTCGTGGACGTGATGTCGACTTCGTTTATGCAGTTGGGCGCCAGCAGCGCCACCGGTGTTTTCTACATGTCGTATTGCAGCAATCCAACTAACCTGAAGGACGGCATCTGTTACAACCCTTGCCTCCCCAAGGGATTTCGGCAAGAATGCTCGACTGGAGAGGTCACCATCGCCCCTGATGGAACTGTCACAGTCGCTGAGCGTGTTGAGAGGCAGCGTATAAAGCCCGCTGCGTATTACTGCACATCGTCGAACAAGGAAATATCCAGGAAAACCCTCAACCGTTTGTCGTGTCTGGCCGCCGGAATAAATCCTGAACTCCAACTCGAGGGCCGACTCAAAATTGAAAATTGCACGGCAATGGAGGGCACTGGCGATTTCGAAGCATGCAGTACTGCGGTATACAAAATTTTGCTTGACCCTGCCCTGCCACTCCCTGCCAACCAAGAGGCATCTTACACAGGCTTTGACACGCCTGGCCAAATATTCGAATTTTTGGCTACCGGTACCTCTGTGGTTGTCACTGGAAAGGCTGTTGTGCTTCCAGTGAGAAACCTGCAGGAAATCGGATTGCTATCTCAAGGTTTCAAGGGGGATCCGTGCCAACTGCATGATGCTGCTAAAGCTTTCTGCGCCGCCCCTGTTGTAAAGTTAAAATCAGGTTTTGTCCGTCGGTTGCAGTTGGAAGCTACTAAGGACCTCCCTCTGACGTCTTTCAATCTCGAGGATTGTTTAAAGCTGAGTATGAGTCATGGCTTGCTGAAGCTCCTCAACAAAAGCAAAATTCACCCTTCGGACATTTCTTTTGAACTCGACATTAATGACCCAAAAACTGGAAAAAAGGTGGGCGAGTATGGATGGCCCGCCGGTGCTATTCTGAGGGCCATCCTCGACGTTCGCTCCTGGGCCAAGAATGCGTATGAACTTGGCAAAAACCACACAGTGAAGGATAGGTGGGCCGCAAAACAGCCAGAAACGGAGCAGGCCAAGGAAGAAACCAGTTGAGACCCATCAGGATCCAGCGGCCTGCATCTGCAGCTGTAACAATCTGTGCTGCCCTCTGGGAATACCAGTTTAGGGCAACTGGTA
>JRZD01000016.1:0-32875 GCA_000826945.1 Eimeria nieschulzi
AGAGAGAACTATGGTATTATATGAGAATTAAGAGATTTACTCTGAAGTCCTCATACATCCAGCAATATAGGGCGTTCCTGTCCTCCGTAACAAGATTAGGGCGTTAGGCAGAAGCTGGCTGTATCTAGGCGCTCCAGCTAAAAATATTCCCTACTAATTAGAGCTATAAGCACTGGCTGGGAGCGTTTAGATTACCAAGACTTTAATAATACTAATACAATAAAGTACCATTTAAGTAATGGTCATACACTAAGTCGATGTACTAGTGACCATGAATGTAATAGCCCTCACAAGTAGTAAACTCTAATCGTGTGCCACGTTTTTTAAAAGCCCACAATCAGCGAGAAGCTCAAGAAAACCTCCCAAGAAGACCTTAATAATACTGATACATTAAGGCATTAAACTAATAGATGTTGTTGTTCTGAGTTCGTGCCTTACTGTTCAATTTGGTAATGTGTGAGAACCCTCCCCAATTCCCCTAATTAGGAACAGGCGGCTATTTAGGGATTTCAAAAAAGCTTAGGGAAACGCGAAAGCAGTAAGCCACTCAGAATCGACCAGCAGCTGTCCTAGACTCCCGATGACGATCTAGACGGTGTGGTAACTTGCAATATATAAACGTAAACGTTAACTGCCACCGTTTCCTCTCACAGAATGAGATTAAATTATTTCAAGCGTTGCCGAAGGCAGTGCAACCTCCCGGAAAGCACGTCTCCCTCAGCACTTCAGTCTTAAGATCTGCTGAGTTCGAAATCTCAGAATAAGAACAGCTTCTTGATGTTCGAATCTAATACAAAGAATAATAATATCAATCTATCTTAATAATAACTTGGGAACGCTAGTGTCTCAACGAATACCTTTGGGACAAAACCAATTCCTTACCAAACAATGCCTTGATATATGCGCGGCTTATCTGGCCTCTCTACATCCACCGGCGCTTCCTCAACCAACTCTAGCTTAATACAACTTTAAGTCAAAGTGTTTAAGCTCTTATTGCACGAGTAAGGGCTTACCAAAAGTTCTGACGAAAGATCAGGAGCTGGCAACCCCTAACCGATCGCAAGTCTCCACACACTCTGTTCCGGGGCTTTCAGCTTCTTTCCTAAGCTGCTTTCAGCCTTTAAACATCATGGGCTTAAGTTACTAAATCAATTTCTCACACAACGTCCCCATTTAACTCAGAACTATATAAGCCTCAACATGTGAGGCTTTGATTCTGACACAACACCAAAATACTTAGACAAGACCCCCACAATCCCTTAATAATAACACCACCAACTATAGAAAAGCCCCTTAACGTAATGTTACATATTCATAACTAACATACAACTACATACGCCAAGCGAAACAAGAGCACGTCGCAGGCTCAGTGCTTAAGAGAAGCACGCTTGAGGCGTGGTTGTAATGTAGTTCACTCCATAATGGGCCCCATAAGCCTAACGATGGTAAACTATTAAGGCCGAAATCAGCGAGAGGAATCTCAAGATGTATGAATCTAGGGTATTGAATAAGTACATTCTGTAGCATTGGTCTGGGTGTCCTTTAAGATGGGAAGGTTTTCAGTGCTGTATCTTGCCTAACAAGCGAAACATCTATTTGGCACTTGGGCATGCACACTTGCCTACAAGGGCACCCAAGTCCCTTATCGGCATTTCACTATTAAAGGCTAAATAAATATAATATAAAGCCTTCAGTATACTTAAATAACTATATTAAGAACTTAGGAAAGAATTTATATTGGCAAGAGCCTTTATAATAAAAAGGCCCATTATACTCTGGAGCCTTAGGAGACTCTTTGGGGATTGTGGGGATTTAGAGGCTCCTGCACAATCGCCTTCTCCACACCCATGTTATCGCTAGCTATCAACACTTAGATCTGTGAGCATCTTTATCTGACTCAAAGGAAAGGGATAAGCACTCAAAAGAGCCTTAAAATAATAAGGCTAATAATTTCAAATGCTCTCAGAAAAGATCTGGGCTTGGGAAAAGATCTCCCCCATTCGGGATCTTGCCCCTCTCGCCCAACAGTTCATGGATCCCAGAGCATACACAGCAATACACACGTAAACAAGCTAGCGGTCCTACAAACCGACTCTCTGAGCCACTCCACATATATTACACGCATTTTCCTAGTTATAAATAACGTATTATTTTACTCATACTCACTTAGAAAGAACTCCCAAAAACGACACCATACTCTCTTGATCCCTGAACTGCAGCACCAGCCAGACACTGACTTTAACCTGCTTCGTTTCCAGTAACACTCTTAACTTCTGTAACAAAAGCTATTGCAATTCTCAAATTAATTTAAGCATTCCCCAAACTCTGGAAATCTCTTAACAGTAGCACCTAAGGCTATAGCTGTTCATCTGCAACCCACAGACGTCCCCAAAAAACACCAAAAGCCGTATCTATGCATTAGTCGCTTTACGTCAACTAAACGTAATATTTAATCAAAGGGAGCTTTTTCACATGCTAGAACACATAACGTTTCTCAGGTTACCAACCCTGGGCAGCCGCAAGCCACCACATACGGAGCATCACCTAATTAGGAAAGAACACCCTAAGCTCCTCTCCCATTGGCTCATCAAAATGATCGCTAACTTAAATTATATAAAAACACTAGGCACAACGGCATTCCCCTTACTCTTCAACCTGTCATACCAAATCCCAAAACCTTAGGCCAACACTCCACGTATGGTTAACCCAATTCCTTGTTCTTTCAAATCGTTGCAAATAACACGCTCAAACCCTATGGCCGCTCTATTTTAATACTTAACATTGAAGCAAACACTTTAAGAGCATTCCCCATAATCTACGTACTACCCGGCAGGGTCCTCTAACCCAGCATATGTAAGGAAAATTTTTGTTTTTGCTGCTGAGGCACCTAAATCCACTCACCTACTCCACAGCCCTACTAGCGCTGTCCATCAACACCTAAATTGATCAGCATCTCTGCTTAACCCAAAAGAAAGAAGTGAATATTTAAAGTCCTTAAAATAATAATGCTTAGAAGCTGGAATGCCCTCATCCAATATCACGAATCTTGGGAAAAGATCTTCCTCTTCCGCTCGGGTGCAGTGCGACTCGCCTCCCGGTCCCAGGTAGAGCATAGCCAGCCGAACCCAACACACAACTTTCCCAGAACAGCCCTGCCAGCGCAAACTCCTACTCACAAACATTGACCAACCTTACTCTATCGTAGATTTATATTTATTTTACCTGTAGCTGTAACAGAAGCACTTCCGGCCTGCGCAGCCAACCCCTACTTCTGACCTTGGACCCCAGCTTGGAAGTGCTAGCTGCTCTACCTCAAGACCCAAAACAGGCGAAACATACTTTTATTAAAATGGCTTTACAACTCTTCAAAGGCCAACTTCTCATCTTCCCATTGCAAGAGACCCATTCTTTACCCCAATATAAGATTTCCGGTTAACCTGACATCCAGGCTGATAATTCAACCAGCTCAGCCCAACTCACTACAATATTTCGGCAGGACACTTGATTTTAATTAATTTACCTAATCCAAACTGAACCATACTCAAAACCAACTGGCTAATACCCTCACTAGACTCTCAAGCCTCTCTCAGCAGCAGCATGACACTGCACCAACCGGCCTCTGGTATCGTTCGCGAATCCTGAAACGTCACATGGAGAGCCGCAGTCCCCTTTATAATTTAAAACTTGCTTATATTCACGACTATCATACCTCAAAATCCAAAACTCCTTCAGCACCTATACCCCAATTCTCATCCGTAACACTTCTGACCAGACAGCCCCAACACACCAGGAGCGCCCCAGAGACCCATTAGCAACCCAAACCCACATACATTGACCTTTATGGTAATATATACACAAAATAGACCTAATTCGGAAATCACCAGAGATTTTCGTTCCTTCTAACTGGTCCTTCTACGAGCTCCACTACCCGTCTCACAAACCTAAACGCTGCACCACCGCCGACATGAACCCATATACTGAGACATCCCAGCCGCATTACGACCCCCTTCTAACTCTAATATCAAAATTAAGTACTTTTCTCTCAACTCACAACAAACAGAAGTCATTATATACCAATCACTACGGAACACCCCCTTCACCATCCCTTAACCACAACCAACTCGACACTACCTCTTGCCCACATATAACCGCTTTTCCTTAGCCGTAAAACATATAATTATACGTTTCCAGACACCCTTAAGGCGGATTTCTACTCTGATGCACCCGAACCACTCATTCCAGGCACTGCAGCCATACGGGAGCACCTTGCCCTAACGCTGAAAAACTCAATCGAGCGTGCGGTCACTCACCAAACCCTAACTACCTTAATAACCCATGCCGGAATGGTTTGTGAACGCCTCTCAACCAGTTTTACCTAAATCTATCACTGGGCCAGCACCGCACTCACTTTCACTCAGTCCAACCCCATAGACAAGCTCATGGGCGCATTATAACGGCTCCTTTGTGAACACACATCCTCTCTTTGAACCCCAATAGCTACATGGACCCTCCCTGCCCCATAAAAAAGCCTCATCACAGCGCACACCAAGCACACTTGCTGTCCTACAAGGGCCTTAAGGCATCTACGCCCCTTATAAAGGCACGATTAACACTACCTTCACATAAAGACGATCCATACTCCCTTCACTCACTGATAAAAACGTCAGAGGCTAAATTACCGAGGGCGTCAGTCCTCGGGGAGCTAGGGCTGGCCAGATAATCTAAATGCTCCCAGCCAGTTTCTATAGCTCTAGTTGGTAAGGAATAATTTTAGCTGGAGCGCCTAGATACAGCCAGCTTCTGCTTAATATCCTATGTCTTGTTACGGATGACAGGAACGCCCTATATTGCTGGATGTATGAGGAGTTTAGAATAAATCACTTAATTCTCAAGGAAATTCTTAGTTTTTCTTGCATCTCTGTATATGTTCACAGAACTCTTTCTTCTTTTTTTAAAAAGCGGGCTTGCGTTCCTGCCCCACGCAAAGCGCAGCTAGCCAACCCCAACGTCACACACACACACACACACAAGTCTTAAGATCAGCACTAACAAGAAAAACTCTTACTTACTAACGTCAGCCCTTCTCTTTTGCCCATAAATTCTCATTTATTTTCACTACAATCATAACAGGATCACTTCCGACCTACGCTCCTAGCCACCCCGGCCCCAGTCCTTAAGAACTTGTTCGGAGGCGCTAGCTGCCTTACTCCAGAACATAAAATAAACGGAAAACTCTGTAAATAAAATAACCTTTCAATCCTTTAAAAGCCGTCTTCTCATACACCCACTTCCCAGAGTCCAAATCCTTACCTCAAGCTAGGATCCACGACCCACCTAACGTTCATGCACCACAACCTAGCTAGCTCAGCTCTGCCCACGACAATTCTCCGGCAGGACACCTGATTTTAGTTCATTCACCTAACTCACCCTTATCCTTACTTCAAACCGACTAGCCAACAGACGATTCAGATATTCGAGTCTTTCCCGTCAGCGGCTAGACACTGTTCCAACCAGCCTTTGACACTACCCCCGAACCATACAACGTCAGACGAACGGCCCTAACCCCTTTCATAATTTAAAACATTTTTAAATTTACCATTGGCATACCCCAAACCCCACAATCATTTAGCAATCATACCCAAACTCACCTCCATAGCACCTTCTGACCGGCAGCCCCAACACGCCAGGGGCGTTGCAGAGGCTCATCGCTAGCCCAAACGCCCAAACTCCCATCCCTTGCCCTATATGTTGATGTATGCACAAAACAAACATTTCCGGGAACCTCCAGGGATCGTTGGTCCCACAAGTTAGTTCCTTCCCTTGCCTCGCTATCCCTCTCACAGACCTAACTGCTACACCGCCACCGCCAGGAACCATGTACCGCGGTACCACAGCCTCACCATGACCCATTTCCCATTCTGATATCGAACTTAAATACTTTCCCTTCAACTAACAAGATAACTGAGCCACAATATCCTGTACCATTACAGAATGCCTTGCTCTTATGACTCACCTCCAAACCAACCACTAGCCACGGCCGACTGGATACTAACTTTGCCTACATATAACCACTATCTGCGTATATACCTCTTTTCTTATCCATAAAATAAAACTGTTATACATTTTCTGACAGTCGCCGGGTGGGCTTTCATCCCAGCTACACCCGAACCTACCACCCCAGACACCGCAGCCATGGAGAACACCTTACCTTAAAATAATGAAACTTGGCCAACCGTGAGGTCGCTCTCTAAACCTTTCTCACTTTAGTGATCCAGACAGGAACAGTTCCCAAGCACTGTTTTGCCTGGTCTACTTTAATCCAACACAGAATCCGCACCGCACATGGCCACCCTTAACCCAACCCTATAAACAGACCCATAGGATTGCTATAGCGACCCCGTAACCGACAAGCATCTTTCTCAACACACCAAAACTTCATAGGACTCCCTCCCTCCCCAGCCAAAGCCTACTTACATCGCATAGCCGGCCCACTTACTGTTTTACTAGTCCCTTAAGCGCCTGCACCCCTTAACCTAGGTGTCTGTCACTAACTTCACGTGAACGACAGCCCAAATCCCTTTTACTTATTGACTAAAACACCCTACCTGACTGTTTGCATGCGCCGGGCATCGGGGAGCTAGGGCTGGCCAGGCCACTAGCTCTACCCAGCCCTACAGCACTCTCCTCACAACACCACTCCAACCCCTCAGGAACCCGCACCCTTGCTAACCCTTTCCCAAATGGCGCTTTGGTAAAAGCCCCTCCATTATCCCTTTTACCTGCATCCGCCCATTCTCCAGGACTTGCAGCCTAAACCCATAACCCATTAACCCTGCGCCTTACCCAGAGCGCAATAGAGCATACCCGAACCCGAACTCCTACTCGCCATTGGGGCGTGCCCCTTCAGGCGGCAAACCCAAACCCGATCCGTATGCTTTAAAGAATAGCTTAGAACTCTTCAAAGATCAATCCCAACCCAAACCCGAGCTCCGAATAGAGCAGCCCACATTCCTTGAGTCAGCTGAGTCACCCATTAGGACCAGACTCGCCTAAAATAGTTCGGAGCCCCTTTACTAAACCCTGCAGAGAACAAAGCCCTTAACGGATCCAAACAGGCAGGCGAGCAATCCCTGAGGCTGGCCACACCACCAGGCCACTAGCTCCACCGAGCCCAACAACACACATTCGACACACCCTTCCGACTCCTTAGTAATCTAAACACTTTAGCTAACTCTTTACTCCAAGCGGCCCTAATCTAAAGGCCTTTAAAACCCTCTACCCGCGCATGTCAGACCCTGAGGCCTAGATCCATAACCCGTTAACCCTACATGCTTTGCCTGGAACCCTAAAGGGGCATACCAAACCCAAACCCAGACCTGTACTCGCCATTAAGGCGTCCCCTTAAGAAAGCAAAACCCAGCCCAAACCCATAGTTGGAAGGAGATAACCTCTAACCCTTAAGGCGGCAAACCCAACCCGAACCCTTCACACAAAGGGGTTAACCCAAAACCCTTATAACTTCTTCACCCGTTAGGTGCAGGCTCGCTTAAATGGTTAAGATCACAAAACCTATCAAAGCAAGGCCCCAAATGAGCCGCGATCAGGCAGGTAAAAAGGGCGAGCAATCAGGTCGTCCACATCACCCGGCTCTCCAGCTATTGCACTCAAGCCTCCCCCCCACTTAACATCCTAAAGAACACCATCCTTAGGCACCTTAAATTACTATCAAAATCTCTATCCATGCACCAGTATACTTAAAAATAATTAAACGTAATTAATAAACTAGTGCACCTCAAGACCAGACTAAAATCCAATACGCATTTACCATCCTTACACCCACAGGACATTCTACTCAAGTGCCAAGGGTCGCGGACACCCACTTCCAGTCCCTAGAACACCTGAGAACATCAATCCCTTAACTCACATATGTAACGTTGTGCATGCCCTTAATTTCTAAATATTAAACATTATCAGATACACACCCGTAGTCTTTCTCCATGTGCCGCGGCACAAAAGCCTGCACGAGCACAACACCTACACCCCAATAACCTACTTCCATTCTTCCAACCTGCCCCCTTATCAGCTCAATATTTATAATGATAATTATCACAAATAATAAGACGTCTAGAGATAGCCTGTGCACACAAACAAACACCACCTAGCCTTTGTGGAACAGCACTACCGTACCTTTAAGCACAGATTCAACCGAGACCATAAAACACACCTCTCCTTCTAAACTTTTACCATTATTAGAAATACACTCAATCTAAATTTCTATACTACCTAAGCTAGCAAATGCACAGTTGTTGGCCCTTAAGCAAACCACACATCACACGGCGCAACTGCAAGCTACTGCACGCACAACGCGTACACGCGTTCACACATTTTTATTAATCTCAAAACAATGATATCTTAACTGCAATATCACGTTAATCTTATAATAGATTCATAAATAAAAGTTCTGTAGTCACTTTAGGCCGCTCGGCTCTTAGGTGAGCACCGGCCTTTCAGCGTTGATTCCAGGCTCAGGGCTGCCCTCTCCTGCAGCCCTTAGCCTTTGAAGGATTTCACCATTTAGTTTTTATTACACTATCTTTATTGTCACACTATCGTTGTTTAAAACCTCAAAGGCAGGAACCTCGTTGACCTTGCCTTTCTTTAATCCGCATTTAACACATTTAAATCATGCACAATTTTCTAGTTGAATTTAAAGATTTGCCTAATTGTCTTAATAACTTTAGATATTGACTATTGAATAATAAGAGCTTAACCATAGACAAAACACGAGCAAGGCACATGATCCATGCTTAAACAAAGGCTGAGCAGTGATTGTAGTGATGTTCACTACACGTACTCAACACGATGCTGAACACTTTGGTTCACCTAAAAGCTCCCAAATGAGCCGATAACAGAACTTGCACAACTTATAGTTTAGTATCAATGTTCCCCCTAACACTTAGGGGCACGTCCTCCACAGGTGAGCTTATTCCCACAAGTGTCCTTAAGGCCTTGGAGCTTGTGTCGAGCCCTAGACCTTTCCGCAAGGCCTTATCCTTCATATTCAATATTTATGTCTCGATATTGCTTGTGAGAAACTCTTTAATACCACTTAGTACAACGAACCTTGACCCCTAGGCATCACTATGGGGCCCATGTAAGGGTTTGCGTAGTGATTTCTCTTAAAGGCCTCGTCAGTGCAACACTTCAACAACAAATCCCTGCCCAGGCTTTGTCAAAGTTCTTAATAATGATAATGCGCACACCCTATCCCTTCGCACAATGGGGTAGGTGCTAAGTAAGCCTCTAAACCGCCCTCAGATCAGATGCGGCTCCTGCGGCGTTCAGCCCTCAGTCTCCCAAACAAAAGAACGGCTTGATTTTACTATATTCCGCCAATAAATTATTAAACAACTTTTCTTATTTTGATTAACTGTACAGATGCACCCTAGTTTACGTTTCCGATATAGACTAAAGCCGTCTTATCACCCCGATTCAGTCCCCAACGGCGGGACCCTAGGTGCGCAATACACGTGAAATAACAAGACAAAATGATTTCAAGTTTTTCAGGAGGTATGAACATTCAAAGCAAGATTGAAAGCAGAAAGCAGAACTGAACTATGCCAAGGTCTTGTAAAATAGTTCTGCCTACCACCTAGAGGCAGGTCTTCCACAGGCGGCCTAGTCCCCACAGGCGACCTTAAGTATTTGGAGCTTGTCTTGAGCCTTAGGCCTTTCATCAATGCCTTGGCCTTAACCCCCCAGACTTAGGTCTTGATTTTAAACATTCTCTACGTGTCCTCTTAAGTGGTTCGTTACGTTTCCCTTTGGGCTGCCCCTCTGATAGGGCAACAACCGTTTGAAAAAAATGTTAGACTAAAGCTAAGTCAATCTAGCTTTACTCCCTGCAGATTTAGATTATGCTAAACTGAAACGAGCACGGCACAGGATTGAATTTGGCAAAGTCTGATTCGTGCTTGTAATAAAGTTTACTACTTAGTGGGCAGAACATATGGTAAGTCCTCTTTAGGTCACAGCAGCAAGCGTGAACAACTCCTTAAAGGTTACAGGATTAGTTTCAGCGTGCCAAGGCAACTAATGTTCATGGCTGCTCTTGTCCTGTTTGTCTCAGTCCAAAAATATGCCTGTCAGCGAGGTCACCCACAGCATTGTTGACCCAGAGACCAAGGATGTTAGGTAAGTGCCCCCAACTAGAAGCATGTGCTAGGGTGGGGAGACTTATCAGATACAAGCTATAAGGAAAGGCTATCTAGCCCGGTAGAGCCTAACTGAGCGGACTCTCCATCGTCGCCGTGTGGTTAAGCAGCTTTCGCTTCTCATACTACTGTTTTACAACAGCAGAGTACCAGATCCTAGATGGTAGGCAGAATCATCTTGTTCTTAGGAAGCTTTGCTTTTAGTTTCCTGTAGTGACGGAAGCCAACACTGTAAGGATATCCTAATAGTAAGGAATTTTAGTAACCTGCTGCACCTGCTGGTGCTATCGGCGTATCGACTTGCGGTGACCTTCGGGTGTCGCCCTTGATCATGTGCTTTCAAACACGGAAATGTAAATTAATTATAACTAACTATTGGTAGATATAAAATGGTATGATTTTCTCTCTCTTGCATAAGCAGTCCAGAAAACAGCAAGCAGTACTCCCCAGCATTCCTAAAATGCTGTCTCATATTGCTTGAAATTAATAGGGAGTGCATCTCCCGTGTGCATGAACCCCTTGTTAAAGTATTTCTGCTTCTATCTAGTCAATTCCCTTTTAAAGGCCGTCCTCAAAACAGAATCGTAAAAAACAGTGTCTCGGTCGTGATGGGTACCAGTCTCAAGCCTGTTGCTGAAACTCCGTGGAGCATGCAAACTATTTCTGTGCGGAACGTTCACTCACAATTATTTTAATTAAATAGTTATGGTTTGGAGTTAGCCTGTTCGAAATTTACAATTTTACTTATTCATCGGCAACAGAAGTGGGGCTTGAACTGACAATGAAGCTCCCTTACTGGTGCGTTGTGACAAACTACCATTAACCCCACTCAGCAGCTAAATTTATTTTTTGGTTTTTTAGAGAAGCCGCCTACGATACGTCGGTTTTCAAGAACAAATTGCCTTACATCCGAGTACTCTTTGTAATGCCAGGTCACAGATTCCCAAAGCCCGGCTCACAATTTGCAGCACTCAGCAGCTAAATTTATTTTTGTTTTTTAGAGGAAGCCGCCTACGATATGTCGGCTTTCAAGAACAAATTGCCTTACATCCGAGTACTCTTTGTAATGCCAGGTTACAGGTAGCCAAAACCCAGCTCACAATTTGCAGCCGTGACAATAACATGGATTACTAAAAAGAGAAACCAAGCTAAATTAGTGATCTCCAGGGTTTGGAGCAGAAGGCGTCAAGGACAACTTTTGAAAGCCGGTGAAGGTTCGGTGTTGGGGAGCGCTTGTTTGGCAATTCGTGGCGTTGACTGCTTAACTTCGTGTTGTCGTTGAGGGGCATGAGTTAAAAGCCTTGTGCCTTTATTTCACCGGTCTGTGTAAGCTCTGTGAGGAAAGCAACAGGTAGAATAGCCTTCACAGAAGGCGGCCTTTTGGTCGTCGCCAGCCACCTTGTTCAGCTACTGTGCGCTGCAACCAGAATTGAGTCAACTGCTGCCTGAAACGCACTTCAGCTCTGTAGAACCACCAAGCCTTCTTGAGTTGAATTTTCTGGAATGATAGCATAGTTTTGGGGCAATGAACAAGGCAAACTTGGCTCAATCCGAAAAAGTGGTCCTGCCAAAACGACAGGGTGGCCACCGGCGCTCCTCGCTCGCTCTGTTCTTTAGGGGAGAGGAACTTCAAGAGATTGAGGAAGCCCAGGTATCTCGCTTTTAATACCTATGCCCGTGTTCATCCTTCTCAGTGTCACCAGTGCTTGGATGGCACATGCAACTCTATGAAGAGTAAATTTTGTAAGCATCAAGGCTACTGCCGTTGCTTAGTGCTACTTGACCGAAGTGCTTGAAGCTATCTGTCCCATGACAGACACAGGAACAGTTTGGCGCTGATCACCCCAATGTTTTGGGCCTTCATTTCTAGCTACACTTGGTGCAGAAGCGTCCTGCAGGCAAACCTGCGGCTGAAGCCAAAGGATCAACTGCAACTAAGTCCCGAGGAGCTTCGGCAGCGCGTGCCACCTAGAATATTGTATCCTCAGAATCCTCGCGCACCTCAGAATATTACTCGCTTCTCGTTTAGGGACAATCAGTTTAAGAAGGAGGGTGAAGTTGAGCAAACAGTATTTCACCTATCGATTGAAAGGTAGACTCCCGGAATCCTAGCATTTTATTCCACCATCTGCCCCTCGTTTTACAGCGTTCGCCGCTCATGTCGCAGCTTCTAACGCTGGGCGGATGACACCTCACAGGACCCCCGAATCTTTTGCACACGTTCACAACGGGAGCTTGGACAAAAACCCATTATTTTACTGGTGTTACCGTTTCGCTCAGCACATTGCTGTTGAAGGAAAGTGCAGAGGCTTCTGAACAAGACGAGTTACTGCGACTCCGCGAGGAGGCAGAGGAACGCCGCAAGGAACTGGAAGCGGTTGAAGTGTCTATAGAAGATGACGGCTGTGAGCAGCACTTCTTGATCAGGGTGGAGCATTGAGCTTCAACCTAAAGGCCAGCGTACAGTACTGTGCTCCTGCGGAGCTCTGAGAGTTTGCCATCTTTCCGAGTTGTGCTGGTCTCTCAAATGCAGCACTCAAAAAGCTTCTGCACAGGGCTAGGTTTTGTTACTGCACAGGACGTAATTTGAAAAGGCGTTGTCGCTCCGTCTTCTTTGCAAACTTGCGTTGCAGCAATTCAAGAGGAGAAAGGGAGGGTCATGCGCAATCAGTTCAACAACGTGGATCGCACCACGCACATCAGAAGCCGAGCCACAATGTGACCAAAGCTTCATACACATTTATTTATATTAAGCTTAAGCCATAGATAAACACAGTTTCCAGAATACGCCGTGAGAGTCAGCAAAAGCTGCTCTCAAATCTGACTGTGGAGCTGCAGCGAACGAAGTTACTCGACTACGCCACCTCCAAAACGCACGTGCTGTGGGGCTGGTATGCAACACCTGAAAAATTTTTAGGCAGGGGTAGCTTATTCGTCCCCATCATCCCGTCAGGCAAACTGCCCGTCTGCTAGCACTGCCACACAAGCTATCAGTTTGAGAAGCTGGCCTTTGTCTATTGTGATACTTTCAGCGAGCCGCTGGATTATATGTGACGCCTATGTAGCGGATGCTGAGGCGCAAAATCGCAAAGAGGTTGAAGCAAAGGTACGTTCTTGGAGTCATATCTTGATGTCGTTCGTCTTCAAGTTCGCTGAGTATAAGCAAGATCTTAGCAGGAATTACTATGTCATCTCCAGCTTTTCATGTTCTTTGAGAACCCAAATGTCTTTGTGATAGCGTATTGCAACGGTTAGTAGCATATGCTAACTGCTGTGCCGTATATCGAAGCCTCGAAGGGGGAACTTTTTGAAGCTCCTTCCGCATGATCAAGCCCGAAGGCTTATGAGCTCCGACAAGTTTCGATGGTCTCTCAAGGCGAGTCTTAACTCTTAGGTGGTATATTGAACACTGTGAGATACCAGTTGTATACGTAGAAAACCTTTCGTTTACAGCTTTAATAACCCATTTCGCCTTTGAAAGAAAGAACATTCAACACGGAAGCCACGATCATCCTTGTTAAGTTTATCGGCCTTCATGTCCACCCATTTTTCAGTTATTTTCTGGTGCATTCTGGGATTTGGCTTTGTGTGGTTGGCAGCATACATGGCAGATCCTATATGGTATGGCGAATTCGCAGCTTTTGGAGCGTATTGTAAGCTTTAATGCCCAGCAAGACGCTTATCGACAGTTAAAAAAAACAGACGAAGACACGAGTGGCGTTAACTTGGCAGTTACACCAATCTGGAATCTCTGCTTTCCCCGAGCGAAGGGAAAAGATGCCATGGCCCTCAAGTGGAATCCACGGTACCACGACCTTCTCGCTGTCAGCTTTGGTTAGTCGAGAGGCAACTTGTTGCACTTAAGGTGGTTTCTCTTGCGAAATTGTCATTATCTTGTTTCCATCTGTCCATTAATTGCTGCCTGATAGATGGACACAACTTTTCCCGTGGCTGGCTTGAAGATGACACGCGGAGTTTCGTAACCGCAGTAGTTTTCCGCAGCTGAATTCCGCCAGCAACAACTGCTTCCCCTTTTTTATGGCCCGAAACGTGCTTAGTAGTGTGTGCTTTGGGTTCATAGGCAACTATGAGTATCTCAAACAAGGAAATGGCTATGTCTGCTGCTTTTCCTTAAAGAATACGTCGCACCCTGAGTATTTCTGGAAGTTCGATTCGGTGGGCCATGCCACAGTCACTGATTGTGTGTCGAGCTAGTCAGATTCCGTCGTTAATCTTCAGGCAACGGCTCAGTTTACCTATTTGCAGCTTTAGCGTTAGCGGGCAAAGCAGCCCTTTGCTTTCTACTGTGACTGCGAACTCCTATTCCACGATGTAAAGATTCACACCTGCTTCGGTGTGCTGCATTGCAGAAGGTGTGTAGTCTTGACTGGCACCCATTGCAGCCCTCACTTTTGTGTGTGGGGCTTTATGACGGCAACGTGGCAGTTTTGGACGCCACGACCACCAGCAAGCGACCCTGGCACTTATCCACAGTGAAAACCGGAAAGCACACTGACCCCGTATGGGACGGTCAGTTACTCCACGGCACATTTTCCCTCCAAATCCTAGCGGGACCGGGTCACGCTCTTCCCCGAATATTGTATTCAATGAAGCTTAAGTCCCAGATGTTACATCCCAGAGACTCCGCCTACTGAGGCCCCCCTCTCCGTGATGCTGCAGTACCTCACGAGACCTCGAGATGCTTATTGTTTTCAGTACGTTGGGAAGTCGACGCCTCTACTAGTCAACTATCGTTTTTCTCGATATCAGCAGATGGTCGTATCATGCGCTGGACTCTTCTAAAGAACAAGCTCGAATCCGAATGCGTGAGCAACGCGCAGCATCATAACGCCATTGTCCACGCGTCGCGGCATGGAACACTTTGTTTAGTGG
Organism: Eimeria nieschulzi; assembly: GCA_000826945.1. NCBI lineage: Eukaryota > Apicomplexa > Conoidasida > Eucoccidiorida > Eimeriidae > Eimeria > Eimeria nieschulzi. The sequence goes on from JRZD01000016.1 coordinate 15,108, forward strand.
CATTTCTCAGCTCTAAGCCTTTGTAAAGAAAAGCAGACCTTAATGGAATACCCAGTCCTCTGCGTTTTTGTCGGATTCGATTGCTGGAGAGTCGTCGGGAAGCACGGTTTGGCGTCTGCAACTGGGATTCGTGTGGTAAACTATGTATTATTTACGTGCAGCTTTTATCACTGAATCGAGACACAGGATCCTTTGGCGGCGGAGAAAGTTCAAGAGGCAGTGGGTCGTCCGCTGTTCTCTCGCTGGCAACTGGGCTCTGCTTTGACTTCTGCCCGTTGCAGCCACAGGTGTTTGTTGTCGGGACAGAAGAAGGGTTCATTTTCAAGTGTTCAAAGGACTACAGTGGCCAGTTCTTGCGTACATATAAAGGCACGCGTTAGACGACACCTTTTCGTACTTCCTTGTTTCAGCTTTACAGTACGAAATGAGAACTTCATAGGTGCTGATGTACATGACATTGGCCTGAGATCACTCCATATAATTTAGAACTTGCGGATCAATCAGCAAACTGATTCGCGCATCATCCGTATGAATTCTGCTTGTACAGGACATGATTTGCCTGTAAACTCGCTTCAATGGAGTCCTTTCAATCAGCACATTTTTCTCTCCGCCTCTGCCGACTGGCGAGTCATGCTATGGGACGACCGTCTACAACACAGTATCGCCACTCTTGATTACGGAACGGTACGTTTTGTTAATAGTCTTCAACCAGTAGGTGCATCACAGAACGTCGTAAGCAGTTAGTCCCACATATGCAAGGAAGTGGTACTTAAACTTGCACCCAACATTACCGAGATACGGGATGGAGACGGTGAGACAGCACGATTTATGGTAGCTTCAAAAACGTTTTAGGGAATCAGGGAGGTAGCGGCTAACTGTCTACATGAACCTCCTTTGTGAGCAGCCTGTAAGCGATGTTGCCTGGGCACCCTACAGCGCAACTCAATTTGCAGTCTTAACAACAAATGGCATGGTAAGTAAAAACTCTAGGGTGGGCTAGTTGGTAGAGCATGCTCAATCAGAATAGTTGCAGCCGCCTTCTCTCCCACCTCCTCTAACCAGGTCACTTTTGCCCACTTCGGCAGGCTTCTAGAGTTCACGGCACACATAAGCTACATCAGGACTGAGTAAAATCTGACACCACAGTTAGAGGTACAAGCCAGCGCTTTTAGGCTTCGTCCATCTATGTCGTTGGGCCAACTGCAACATAGGCATTTTGTTTCTGATGCGCTCAGCTGCATCTGCACGACTTAAGCGAGCATCGGAGGCTTCCAGTTTTGTCTCAAAAAGTAAGTGCTAAAGAAAATCACTACATTTTCTTTCATGAACGGTCTTTAAACAAAAGATCCGAGTTGTCTGCCGCTATTAGGCAATCAAGCTGCTGCATGCCTGAGCATGCGGCAGCCTGCGGTGGATAGTGGCTGGCGACGTTTTACCCGTTTAATAAAACCCTAATAATGATGCTTGCTTACTTTCACAGGTATGCGGTGATGCTGCCTGCGCCCGGCTCTGTTTCAACTCGAAGAGCTTCGTGCTCGCCATCGCCGAGGCTGGAGGCGCTGTCACCATAGTCAAGCTCCCTCAAAAACTGGTGACATTGCCGGTGGGTTGGCGTTTTGTAGCTTTCCCAAGTTAGAGCTTCTCTGTAAGATGTACGTTCTAGCCCGATTTCCATAAGGAATTTAGTAAAGAAGTTTCGTTTGCAAGATTGTGCTGCAGGAAAAACCCGCTGAGGCTGCGACACTCTCGATGAATGCATGGCAGGCAGAGCGGCTTAATGCTGTCCTGATGCTCATCAGTGAGGAATTCCGGGCTGCAGCAAACCCCAGCGACTTATCAATGCTCGAGCTGCAACAGGTTTGCCAAGGAGAGTTGCAGGAGCCTCCGCAGCTACCATTGGCTAAAGACTAGTAATTTAAATGCACTCAGCATAATTCCAGAGCTTGAGGAGATCCCCTATAATTTTCTGCTGAGGCGCGTAGATCCCAAAAGGAAGCCGCACACACGCAGCTAGCTACCACCTACTAAGATCCACTCGGAAGGCTACTCTGATGGCCCTGGAGGTCCCCCACTCTTTTCGATTATGTCCGAAATTTAAACCAAAGACGACAAGGCAAAAAGAACACTACCGGGCTTCCACCAAATCCCTCCCGAATGAACTTCCTTAGCTAACTATGCCACCACATTGCCAGATATTCGAGGCTGTATTTTCGGATAACCAGGACGAATGCGCTTGCAAAAAAATCATCAAAAGAATTAGGCTTATATCAAAGTCATTTCTTAAAAGTCTGGCGCTCTCAGCGCCTGCGCATGCCAAAGGCAATCTCGCCTCCCAGCCCCATAAAAAAAACGGCCAGCCGGCCCTTACAAATCGACTTCTCTAAAACAACTCCTCCACCCAACGTACTGCTCCGAATATGTCAGGCGCCTTTATTTTATATTGAAGTAATATTTATTTCATCCGTAGCAATACGGGAAACACCTCCGAGCACGACACCTAGCATCCTCGATTCACAGCCTTAAGCCACACGACGGACACACACGCCGCCCCACTCCAGACCGCATACCATGCCTAGTACACTCTGCATAAAACACTATTGCAGCTCCCTTAAGCTTAGGTTTCCACACGCCCATTTGAAGAAACTCACTTTTCGTCCAAACCTATGGCGCACCAGCCCTCACACCGTTTTAGCCTACAGCTCCACCAATACGGCTCTACACCCTGCGATTTTTCGATATGACATCTAACTTTTATTGCTTTATATAATTCATTTATAACTGTAACCAGAACTAGCTCAGACATACACGCACTAACTCCCTAAACCACACTTGGGACAGCGCAGCCCTAACGCGCCGACCTCAAAGAGGGCCGTTTCCGTAATCAATAACACTTTTTGAGCTATGCAAGCTCCGTTCTACATTTCAAAATTACTCAACCTTACTACCAAAAAGCGCATTCACAGGAAATTCGTATCCAGAGGCCCGTAACTCACACACTTACTCCGCGCAACCAGGAAGCCCTAAAACGCGCAAAAATCTTCGTGCAAAGCCAGGGTCAACTTAAACACACATTTCTTAACCCTCCGAGCAACTTCAAACGTAATGCACTTATCTACGGCATTAGTTGAGAAAGGCAGGCCTTTAAATAATCTCATTTGCCCCTACCCCTACCTGACTGGCAGTCATACCTCTACGCCATAGCCGACGCAAACCTATATTACAAGGCGCTGGAGCGCCCACACCCTTTAAAATCTAATTTAATACCTAAATTAAGCCCTTGTCCTTTTTGTACAAAGCGAGGGAGTCACACATTGCCACCTGCTCCACGAAACCCACTCTTCTCTGCACAGCCCCAAATCGTCTCCGAACCTTAGCCAGCTCTACCTAGCCGCTCACCCAAAGGGAGCCACCATTCCCTTATATGCACATTTTCCTACCTTACAAACAATTATACACCATAACACAGCCACAAATGATAACTGAACGCCTACACACTCGACATCATAATCCTTATGGTAGAGGTTCGTATGGGGGCACCCGCAACCCCAAAGTACCCAACGGACAACAACCCCAAATCACCTAAATTTCCTCACTTTAAACATTTTTAAAACATTTTAAAACACTAGCTCGCTAGAATAGAGATCAGCCAATCACCGCAACAGCACTCACAAGGGCGCGCAAGATAGAAAATCCTAAAGAAACCGTAAGAGCCCCAAACGTCCGCTTACAACCTTCCCGACGCCGGACACCATACAGGCCCTCAGCCCGCTGCACAAAGCTTCCCCCTTGACCCACGCGAGTTCTGTAAGTCCGTCCACAGCATGGAACGATCCAACCTACGCTTCATAGAGACATCCTAATATTACAACACCTACCAACACTTGATTTGGAGGCGTCTGCCCTTGGGGAGCCACGGCTGGCCAGGCCACCAGCTTCCCCGAGGCCGCACAACACACGTTCGTCCCTCAAAAAAATGTTTCATCTCTAGTTAGTACCTGAATCCCAACCCTTTGACCCTTGATTAATCCAATCCCAAAACCCGAATCCTTCAGGGCTCGTTACGTGGTTTTAGGCGCATCGCGGCCACACTCAAAACGGGCCGAAATTACCCCAAAAGGCTTAAAATACCGTGATTCATAGCTTTATCCCAGCTTAAACCAGGGTCTAACCCGGCGCCAAACCCTGCCTTAAAGGCTAACACAACCCCTAACTTTGCGCGCTGCACCTGGGGTCTTTAAAGGCATACTAACCCTAAACCCTGACCCCTCCTCGTTATTAGGACGTTTCCTAGAACGGTGAACCCGAACCCTACTCTTCTTGCATCAGGAGTTAACCCAAAACCCAAATTACTCAGACACGCTTCTCAATGACAGGATCACCTAAACTCTAGGCCCCTAGGCTGAGTAAGGACTAAAGCCCTAAGGGCGGCAGAGAGAAAAAGCGAGAGAGCGAGTGGGAGGGGGAGCCAACCACATCAACTAGCTACTGCTTGGGTTTCCTTGCATACGCTCTCTGTAAAACCTCGATCTATGGCCGCCTTATACAGGCAAGCAGCCGTTGTATTATAAGCACACGTAACTTCAGGTGTAATTGCCAGTCTGTCGGGGATGAACTATACAAAGCTTAGACAGCGGTTACAAGCCATTATCGAAAAGGCAAGTCAGACATTTGAAACGTTCACAAAGGGGAAAATAACTGCAGATATTCTCCTATTTTAAAAGTGCACAATATACAGTACTAATTTAACTATTTCTGTTTTAACAAGGGAGATCCAGAATTGCATGGAAACGCCCAAGGGTAATTGGATCCAAATAACATGGCACCCCAACGAACATTACCCTGAATTTCTATCGGAAAAATGAAGGTTGTGGGTTTTCAAAAATTAATCCATTTTGATATAAACTTTGCATATTTCGAAGTTCAGGCGGGCCCGCTGCTAGAGGGCAGATGTAACAAGCTAAACTGAGTGTTAGTGATATGCAGCTATCACCTCAGAAATGAGCCTTTTGCACGTTAGATACACACAGTACGCACGATTGGATAGTGCAGCACTAGCTAGCCATAGTTAGCTGCAGGCTGCCGGAGTGGGGGAGGCGCAACTCCACACACTAGCAGGCATAAGCCTGACGTTACCCCAGGCTGAGCTACGGCAAGGAGAGAAATCAATTCAGAATCAAGTGGACCCAAAACTACTTTAGTTAAGATGCATCAAATGGCATCTTCTAATACAACATGACCTCCGGCCATCGGAAACCACTGCTTTATAAGGCAGGTGTTAAACGAAAAAAAAACAAAGGATTATTTCATATGAGACCTGCAAGCAGCCATTAAACTAATGAAAAGTTAAGATTAGGCTTGTGGAAATACAGCTCCAACTGTGGGGAGCTACGGTTGAGAGCACGATTGTTTTCAACTCTTACAAAAATGACGCATAATCTCATTCAGCTATATTGGAAACATCGCTTCCCATATATTGCCAAATGATGACTTGCTTTTCAGCAATGCGAAACAGTACAGTTAACAAAAATTCAGTTAATTGATCGATCATGGACTAGGATGAAGTATCATCTGGTTATGTTTTCAGATTTTAGGAGATTCCAAATGCTGACCATGGGGCTGCCTTGGTGCAGGTAATTTGTGCCAAGACACGGCGGAGTGGATCTTGGGTTTTTTGTAACTTATCCGTTAAGAAGGGTTTATTCGGAAGCTTTTCCATCAGAGGGGGATCAAGATATTCAAGCATGCTTTGAGACGCTTACGGCGGACGCGATTCTGTGTGGACGGAGTATCACATGAATCGTCTCACTTCATAAGCCAGATGTGATCACCTCAAGCATCCCAAGAGAATGCTGCTTTTCTGTTAAAAAGTTGCTCAATCTCGCGGGGTTTTAGTGTGTCCTGGAAAAAGATTTTTCCGCACTCATACTAGAAATATCCTTTCTGGCTTAGCAGGTAGTCTAAAATCTTCGAACACTAGTGCTTGTTCTGGTCTCAACTGCAAATATGGTAAAAGAAGTGCTTGCTGGAGCAGTTTAGATACACCACAAGAAACCATTCTTGGGACTAACTGAGGCTCCTACCTCATCCTTCTGGGCAGAGGACCAGGTACGTTTGCCACAGACGTGGGCTGTTCATTTAGGAAATTGTCGAAACAGGATGTTTGAAAGAAAAGCTTAGTAAAATGACCAGGCGGTACTCGACTTGCCCTACTCTGCAAAAAAGGGTTTGTGGATTTTCAGAACTTGCAAACAACCCTATGGGGACCGACCCAATGTCTACAGAAAGAATTAGCTTGAATTTTCTGAGCAGCGGCGTTGAGATGGGCCTTGTGCCAAAAATATATGCACCATTGAGTAACTTTGCTGAACGGCGCCGGAGAGTTAAAATCATGTCTCACATGTTTTTGTTTATGCGGAGTCAAACTCCCAAGCAACACGGATAATTCCACTTTTCTCGTGTTGCTTGAAGGCAGTGCAAGTAGCTCTTCACAACACCTTTTTAATGGACAACACGGTTAAAAGAGACTCTACGCCAGCAAGGTTTGGAACCTACGCCCGTTTCGCTCTCTGGCTTTCTGGTTAGTTCCTTTTCAGTGGATATGCATATTTGTTCTCTTGACTTTTGGCTTGCTGGCTTTATTGGGGTAGCGATTCCATCTGCTGTGTCAATTTATGTCTGAAGCGCAGAGTATCTGGCCTTCAAGATTATCATATTGCTTTGCTTTCTCAGGACTTCTGCAATTTTGTAGCAGCTTTTTTAGGGTTTTCGAGGACTAATAAAACTACAAGGTCGCGAACTATGGGTGGTGATTCCTGCTCGCCTGATTGGGCTGGAAGGGCTCGGGAACATTTTTCGAACCGTAGAGATGTTGTTGAGGTGGACGGCGATGCTGCTTGGCTCCTCTGGGAAGCAACGCTACTTGCCACTGCGTTGGATGCTCAGCAACATACGCACATCAGGAGGTTAGCCATGTGGCGCCTTAGTGCACCAACCACTATAACCCGACGCGCACAACGACCGCGTCTTGATATTCAATTACATTCAAGCTTTCATCAAAAAGACCTGAGTAGCGCGAGTTCGCACCCATTTTCCGGCTTGCACACGGCCAGAACCCGTTAGGGTTGCTTGCAGATTTGAGGGCTTCACTACGTCACTTCGCTTGCTCATTCGTTTTCTGTGCCTCCTCGCTTCTCCACTAAAGCGGAAGGTTTTGTTTGGTCAGCTTATCTTGGCGCAGGACACAACGCACCCGAACGGTACATAGTAATCTACACTTTCACAATCCACTAGACTGAGCTTTTCAGAGTGAGGCAACGGCCTTCTTGTTTCTAGATTCTTGTTGGATATGTTCTTAGGGAATTTCCTGATTTTGGTCCGTGGGCTTTTACTTGCGAGACAGAGGAGGCCAAACAACAGCAAAAAACTTCACGGCTATTTTATGCCATGTGCTTCCGGCTACTACGGCTGCTCCACTGTGAAGTGAAGGCATTTGACGCGGACGACTCTGATGCCGCAAGCAAGGCAATAGGTACCTAGTTGCCGCCGCCTCTGTTTTACTGACTCACCTTCTTTCCTCAAAGCAGACATTGGCATCATATTAGGGCGACCGCAAACTGAAGCTTCAGCCGATTCCTAGGGTCCCGCGTAGTAGACATTGTTCCTCACAGCCTGAGGCACAAACTAAAAGCTGTTTCGAAGAATTCTGCGAGTTACCAGAGACCTCAGTTGCACAGCTTCAGTGCCCAGCTTACATCGATGCATCGGAGATCGCTAAGGTAGGCACTTGCCTAAAAGCGCTAGTGCATCAACCAGCCGTCACCACCCCAAATTACAGCAAATAACGTGATTTGAAGTGTGTGCATTGAAGACTGGTACATTCGGGTTCCTCATTTTGAGTTGTAGCCGGAAATTGCGCCTTTCGTGCTGCTACAGTTTGTCATCTTTTGTTTCTTAGGCTGGCAAAAAGTGCAGAGCCTTTCATATTAGCCATCATGCTGGCATTGTCTGCTTCTTACAGGGTCAAGGAACGCGAGCGTGCTTTCTTGTCCATTGGTTATTACATAAGGTCAGTAATATGTGGAACCCGTTCCAGGCGCACCTGGTTGAACACCGTTAACTTTCTTTGTCTGTTCTCCGGCGGGAACTTATAAGGAGCAGAGGAGGTATGATTACCGGAGAAGGTTATTTGTTAGTTATGTCTTGAGAAGGCATGAGAACAAGCTGTCTTCACTACTACAAGATCCAGATGCTTGCTGTTTGGCTGTCTTTGCTTGCTGGGAGCTGTTAGCACAGGTTGCTGAGAGCCGACGCCTCTCCTTTAATGTGCCGATGTATCCATCTAGAAGCGACTACGCAAAGACAAAAGCAGTAGCAGGCGACCCCGCAAAGATAGAAGCTGAAGGCATGAATGCGGAAGTGCCTGAGCCAATCGTGGTGAGAAGATGAGAACACGATCGAGACGTTATGTATGATAAAGGCAACAGTGATTTCCCATCTAAACGAAGCGTTAAGACATTTGGAAAAATCAGACAACTGTTGTTTCTGTCTCTATATTGCGAAGCCCTGTGGGCTACAAGGGTGCCCATATATGAAATGCCAGTGGCACAGAATTATTAGGAACTGCACAGAGCTCGTGTTTGAACCTAATGCATTCCAGGAACCTAGGTCACTATCTAACAAGAGAAAGCCGTATAATTGTTTCAAAAATATTTACTGTACGGGGTGGCAGATAACTGGCTTTTGCGTGTTTCCTGTGAGGCTTAGGTGGCATTTGGTGAATTGAAACAAGCTCAGGAAAGTCTTTGGTCTCCCTCAGCTGTCATACCCGCATGCACAATAGCAAATATGGGAGGCTCTTGCAGCGGCAATATATGGCGACAGCAGGTGCAAGCTGTCCAGTGTAAGCGAGGCAATCTCCAGCGCCAGATGCGGCAGCTTGGTACCCTCCTTCCGCTGACGGCAGAGGAAGGACAGCAAGTTATTGCAAGCATGAGGCAACTAGAAAAAGCTGCTCATCTGCTGTTTTCCGATATAGTCAGCGCTTTAACTTTGCACATTCGACTGGCTCTACCATGTCCTGCCAGAGATGCCTCAGGCGTAAGTGCTATCGGGGTTTTGCACAGTTGAGTACAGCACGCTGTCTTTGTGAAGTGCAGCATTAAAACAGAAATGCCGCGTCTGCGCAGTTTCCCCAATATCAAACCTTATTAAAGCACCATATAGTTTACGAAGAGCACCAACGGCGCCTTCAGAACGAGGTCCAATCGCTGAAAATAATGCTTGAAACCAGCGAGGAACGTGTACGAGAGACCACCCAAGCACTTGCCGAAGCAACCAAACTCAGGGTTACATCAACGCCAGCAGCCTCCCTTGTCTCTTTCATATACGATCTCCAGGCATGTGCTATACGCAATCAGCGCGCAACAGAACAATAAACTGCTCAGTAGCCCCCTTCTACATTACGACTGCGTATTCGGCATCTGCGAATCATAGTTGAGAACTCTATGCCTTTTTGGATGGTATCTATAGGAGGAATTGAAGCAGCTTGACGTTAGAGCAGCAATTTTGAGACATGCTTTAATCCATGTAAAAACGCACACAAGGCTGCAAGTGGATTTGTCTTTCCAGCCGATCATGTCGAAGGCCATTCACATGCCAGGGAAATATCTTTTAGAAAGCGCTAAGCGCGCTGTGTGCTTCGACTTGGCCACCTTAACGTGGTCCACTGAATGCTGTACCGGATTGTTTAGTCACTAATAGACAGACGAGAGTCCAAAACTATCATAGTGGACTGTATATCCTGCAGTCGTAGAACTATCAGGTTTGCTCCCGCGTTTTTGCTTTGCGAGGTGCGCAGGCACAGCCCGATGCCGCAGCAGATGATGGGGATGATGCAGAAGAGATTCCAACGCTTGACTGAGTGGCATTTTATCCATGGATACTCAGCCACGCTTGGCAAGTTGGTGGCATGCCAACTTTCGATAAAATCATAATGTACCAGTAAAACCCCTACAGCCCCAGACATTTCCCCAACTCCACCGCAAAATTAGCCTATTCAAGACCCAACTAGAATTTTTGAAGGGACAGGTCCAGCTTCCAAAGCTGGTGTTTGTGGCATGCTCCTTTACACACATACACCGACTTACTCGAATGAGCGCAAAAAGACTCCATAGAGCGGACAACAGTGTGCTGTACCTCAAGCCTCTCTCATACTTTTAAAGCTATTTTCACTTACACTAAGCACATTTCCTAATTTTGTTTAGTGTGCGACTACTTATAACGTTAGGGGTGTTGGATCTTGAGTGTGAATGTCCGACAAAAAGACAATCCTAAGTACTGTTTAAGTTTTGGTAGTTGAACATTTGGGATAAGGTTAGAGAATACAATACAAAGTCTTTTGAACTTTTAGAAAAAATGTCTGTGTGGAGGAGCTAGGGACGGGGATGACATAGGCACTATGCGCTTCCATAATTAAGGTTGTATACCTGGAGTGCGGAACTGCTGCAGTAAGGTGTGGGGCATCGAAGTCCTGTCTGGGTTTAGCTTGTTCTTAAAAATCTCTTTTCTTCATAATCTTAAAACTTCTCAATATCTTGCAGCAACATAAATCTATGAAACGCCTACCTTAAAGATCTCCTGGATGCCTCAGGGTCGAAGGTCACGAGGGACCTCTCCCCCGTCTTGGCCGCTGCCAATGAACTTTTAAAACACAACTCTTAATTTCAAGAGTAATCATAATTTATTAAATAACAAATACCTGCCTGCTTATATCTTGTTGAAAGGCGCCTCCTGATAGTTTTAGACGCTCCTGGCCTATGCAACAAAGCAGGCTATTTGCCTGGTTGGTTCACCGACACAAGTCGGCTTGAGAAATATGCCCCAAAGTATTTAAAAGTTAAATAAAGATGTCCTACATGATGTGAGAGATAAAGCCCACAAGAAGAAGCCATCATAAACATTTTCCCACTTTTATCGCTGGCTTGTGTGCACGCATGGATCGATGAACCCGTGCAAGCTCCTTCGTACGGGAATCCAGGAGACCCCACAACCCCCATAGAGTCTTTTAAGGCCCAAGATATAATAGGCCTTTTATTTTACAGGATTTTGACTATAGAAAATTTTTCTGCACCTTTAATGTATTTATGTAAGCTTACTAGATGCCCTAGAATATATTTCTTTAATTTTAACAATGAAATGCCGATAAGGGCCTTAGGTGCCCTTATAGGTTAGTGCTCACGCCCATGTCTCAAATGTGCACCTCGCTTGTTGGGCAAGAAACAGCCCTGAAAACCGTCCCATATTAACAGGAACTCAAAGACTCTATACAATTAATTTATTAAGTGCCCAACCTTCATACATCTTGATATTCCCATTCATGGTTTGGGCCTCCCTAGTTAATCATAGTTAAGCTGATGAAGCTTAACCCCAACCTAGGCATTATTTTTTCAGCGCATGGTGGACATGTTGTTGGGTGGATTTAAATTGGTTTGTGCTGTGGGATACACTGATGATATATTGTACGGTGATAGTGGCTCGACCATTGATTGCATTTGCGTAAGCTCTTTGAGTCAATGCGTACGGCCAACCTACTGCATCCGGGCAAGTGTGCGTTTGGCGCCGAGGAGGTCACGTACCTGGGACATATCGTGTCGTGAAAGGGTCTACGTGCCGATCCCGGGAAGATTAAAGCTATCATGGATATGCCAGAACCTGACAGTGCTAAAGCAGTACAGCGCTTTATCGGGAAATGCCAATATTACCGGAACTTCATACATAATTTTTCGGCTATTGCCGCCCTTTTGTTTATGGCCCAGAGCTCCAAGCGCATTTTTGGGTGGACAGCTGAATGCAAACAGGCGTGGGACAAGCTCCGTACGGCACTCTGCAGTGAACCCCTGTTAGCCCACCTCGATTGTACAAGGGATTTCATCGTGGACTAAGATGGCTCCTTCGTTGGATTAAGAGCGGTGCTTTTGCAGAGTTATTGGAAGGGTGCGCGCATCGTGGCCTATGGATCCCGGTCTTTGTGCCCGCACGAGCGAAAGTGGACAGCCACAAAGCTCGAGGCTGCTGTCATTATTTAGGCTTTGGAGACCTTCCGCCTCTGTGTGGACGGCATGAAGATCCAACTACGTACAGACCACGTGCCTCTGGAGTATATTCAGGCTGAATCGGACAAGTGCAAACGTCTGGAACAATGGGCTATGCGTCTGCAAGAGTTCCGGTTTACTATCCAACACCGTTCGGCGGCACAGCAGAAACATGTAGACTGTCTCTCTCGTGCTCCCGTTCCCTTGGAGGACCAACAGCCCGAGCGTATTCTTGATGCGTTTCCGGACTGTGTCGTTTTATTCACTCATCAGTGGTATCAGCTGCCTGTGGAGAGCTGGATCTATCTGCCAGCAAGAGTGCAAGAGACGGCTACTGAGGCGCGACAAGGGTTGCGTCTTTTGCGTAGCAGTGTCCATCGCGTGCGCCCACCCAGGGCTGTCCAGAAGGTGTACGCCGCGGCGGTGGACTGTGGAGACATGGAAGGGGATTCACAGGATGACCCCGAGGTGGTCTTGTTGGACGAAGAGGGAGGGGTAGCAGTAGACGGGAGAAGACCGGCCGAGCAGTTAGATTATCCGGATAAACTAGAAACGACTAAGCCTTCGTCCTTCCGATCCGATGCTAGCGGCGAAAGCGGGGCTGGCGTTCCGGTAGGCCTCCCTGCCCCTATGGTCGACCATCAACATTTGACCATTGACAATGTATCGTGGGATACGGGCATTGGTGACCGAGAAGTGGCGTTGCCTAAGACTATCCCGTTAGAGGACCTGCGGACTGCTCAGCGAGCTGATGCGGAGTGCAAACACTACGCGTCTCTTATACGGAAGCCTAGGGAGGAGTGGTCCAAAGGACTCAGGGACTCGGTGGTTAGTTTTTTTACGAAGATGGAGTTTTGTGTTAGGAATTGCCAGGTCGCGGTCCGCGAGTCTTTCTGCCTAAGCATTGTAGGCCCCTGTCTATCAAAGCTCACCATCTCAGCTATTATGCCGGGCATTTTGGTGTCGCTAAGACCCATGCAAGGATTGCGTCGCGTTACTGGTGGCCGCATCAGCTGGCAAATGTGCGCGCGTTTTTTCGAACGTGTCCATTCTGCCTGGCACACTCGTTGGCTCCCAACAAGTTGCAATGGCTGAGATCGCCTATTGGCACCCCCTTTAAAGTTGTGGCAATGGATATTTTTGGCCCACTGCCTCGAACTGAAAGAGGCAACACGCACATCCTGGTGATTATTGACCATCACACAAGGTAGGTGGAGACAGTAGCGCTTCCCGGACCAACAGCGACCTTGGTTGCGGAGGCCCTTTTTCCGCATTGGGTTAGTCGATGCATGGTTATGCGAGCCTTATTATCATATAATGGCCCGCATTTCACAAGGAGGCTAAAGTCGTTGTGCAAAGCCTACGGCATTAAAAAGATCTACAACTCCCCCTACAATCCGAGAGGCATCTCAATTGTTGAATCATACGTGAAGTCGTTCAAAACGAAGTTGAAACTGTGCGTATCTGCTTTTAAAAAGGAGTGGGATGTGGTATTACAGGCAGCGGCTTTGGTGTACACAGAGCCACACCTCATTGTGCCACGGGGTTCAGCCCATACTTCCTGGTGACAGGCCAATAGTTGACGTTACCTTTGTCTAGGGAGCGGAACAATCGGTTGCTATGTGAGGTAGGAACAAAATGGTTACAAACATTATGGACATGCAGGCTGCGTGTCATCAGCGCCCATAAGCAGGAAACTTTGTCAAATCGAATGGAGTGGGAGCAGAGCAACAAGAAGTTACTGCCGGGAATGTTAGTGGAGCTAAAGCTTACTGATGGTAAACGGAAGAAAGGCGGCAAATTCGCGCCTTACTATAAGGGACCATTTAAAGTGTGTTCCGTGTTGCCCAGTTGGGTGTCGGCCGAAATCGAGGACCTGTCGAGTGGGAACTTGCGTATAACGAATCGAGCACAGTTAAAGTTTTTATCTATGCCCGCAGCCAAGAAGATACCAGTCAAGGGGTTACCTTGTTTTCATTTTAAATAACTAATATTATAGGTATATCACTCTCCTACTACCGGGTTGTTGGTTGTGCCGGGTTTACATATGGGGGGCGAAAGAAAGAGATGGGGTGTTCTCCGAGCTCTCTGGCTATTGAACGGGAAGGCGGTTGCACTGGGTGGTGGCAGTACTAAACAGGGGGGCTACACGTTTTTTCTTTTACCGATATTTTGTGGATTTAGACAATCGAGAATCTATTTACCTGCAGTTGGGCTTCGTTGCCATTGTAAGACCCATCTGGTCACGATTCCAGTCTTAGGGCGGCCAATGCGCAACAGCATTCTCAGCCATAGCGCTTTCGTTTGCCCTGCCGCCCAGGGAAAAGCTGAAATAACGGGAAAATATTGTCAGCAACAGATCCCGGGAAATGTCTAGAAGAAATTCGGCAGCGCACCAAGTCGGCTTTTCCGGAAGATGGGCCTCAGTAGGCTAGGGGCGTGGACACGGAGGAACGGTCTTCCAGATCTAGGCGATCAGCGGAGAGGGAGCGGCCAACTAAAGGCCAATATAGGCCAGCAGACCTGCAACCCGGCGCTTGGACTGTGCCCTGTCTGGGTATAGCCAAGGACCAGAAGCATTTGCAGCTCAAGGAGCTTGTGTACCTGTTTCGAAAGCGCAGGGCTTACAGGAACCTTAGAAATGACCTTTGGAGGGCAGGACTAGCTGTGCTGAAAGAGGTGGCTACAGCAAGAAAGTGGGGACAGATTCCGCCATCTTTGGTGGAGGCAATTAAGAAGGGCCCTGAAGGTCGGCTGGTGACGGCGAAGGTGCGGGAGTTATGGCCGACGCCTTTCGTGCAGTTTGAAGAGGACTGGGATGAAGTTTACTTGCGGGAGTTCCCGGAGGTGGTCGATAAATTGCATTGGGGCACCCAGGCGTGGAATAGTTTCTTCACCCCTTTCTTGCGCCAGTTTGTGGCGAGACCTTCACCTTTTGTAAGTGACATTCTGCAATGGCGACCCCTGTTAACATATAGGGAACTAGAGTATCCTGCTCCTGATTCTTTGACTGCTGTTGATGAGGCTATCAAGGCCTTGGGCGAAGAGCCTGCTAGGAAACCATCACTGTCCACGCCATTGGTGGCGGGAAGGAAGCGTACGCAGGTTGTGTCCAGGAAAGGGAAGAAGCGGATGGCCACGCATGAACCTGAGCCGGACCAAGATGTACTCTTGCAAAAGGAGCAGGAGGAAGAAGCCCCGCCCTCTCTCGATAAAGGGGCAAGGCGTTTGAAGGCTGCGGCTCGGGTGGTGAGGCGACGACAGCTAGAGGTGCTTTTGGAGGAAGTGTCGGGAAAAATAGGCCGTAAGAGGACTACAGTTCAGGCTTTAGTAAAAAGGAAGCAGCACATGCGGAAGCTAATTTCCAAGGAGAGCAAAGTTATCGGGATATGGCGCAGGCTGAGGGAGACGACTTAAAACGCTTCTTGGAGCAGTTGGGGGTAGCGGAAGCGAGAGCTAAAAAGGCCTAGAAGGTAGTCCGAGAGGCTACAGAATGTGATATTGATGGTTCAGAAGGATCGGATTCGACTCCATCCGGGAAGAAAGCGTCAAGGGATGTGTTGGAGTTATCTAGGTTGACGGCCCAAACACCCCCTGGTTTATTTCGGGCTACTCGTTCCAGAGCAAAGACTAAGGTGATTGTGCTTCCGGTCGCTGAACCAGAAGTGGTATCTGCTCTGACATTCGTGGCCGCAGACCTTGAGGCGAGACCCGTTGGTGTCGTTTCAGAGAAGGAAGACGCTGTGAGTTCAGTAGTGATGTCCCTGTATCCTCTCCACTGACTGTGCGCTCAAGGGTTGCTGTGCCACAGGGACATGAAGCCACCAAAATAAAGGTTTTCGTGGAGATGCTGACAACCCCTTTGCCAAGTGTGCCGGGAAGTGTGCCGGTAACGGCGGTGGGGAGTGGCTTGACGGAGAAGTCAATTCAGGCTGGAGGAGAACGTGGTCAGTCGAGTTCCGTGAGCATGGAGGGAAATAAGGGTCCGTCGTTGGAAATCCCCATAGAACCGTTGGGGGCGGCTTCAAAGGACTTTGAGGAAGCGGCCGACCTGCAGAAAGGTCAGGAAGAAGGTGGTGCAGTCACGCTGAGTGCAGCTAAAGTTTCAGTGAGAGATGAGATTTTGGCGGAAGAGCTGGAGGCGGAACAAGTACAGAGAATGACGGGAGAGGCACTAGTGTCTGTTGGTCGTGTTATGTCCGAAGGGGCCAGGGGCAGCAAAGCTGAACAAATAGGGTTCATTGTTCGTTCTGCCTTGGAGATAGCAAAGAGGTTGTCGACTCACCCGGAGGAGCCTTTCACCAAGACTGATGAGGCCTTGGTGAGACTGGGATATGCTATGGGTCCTTTGACTTTCTCCCGGAGGTTGACGGAACTATGCAGCTCAAGTTTGGAGCTACATACATCTCCAGCTCTGGAGGGACCCCCTCCTGCGGAGGACTAGTGCGCAGTTGTTTGAAGTAGCAGGGCAAAAGGGAAGCAGAGTGTTCATACTCTCTCTCGTGCTGTTGATGTGACCAACAACAAGAAAAGGAGGAGGACGTGATATGGCCACACTCACAGCTTGCTGTCCTGCCTGTTTGGACCTTTGAAGGGCCTTGCTCCTTGCAGGGTTTATTAAAGGGGCTCCGAACTATTTTAGGCGAGTCTGGCCCTAATGGGTGACTCAGCCGACTCAAAGGTTATGGGCTGCTCTATTCGGAGCTCGGGTTTGGGTCGGGTTTGCCCTCTGAAGAGCTTTAGGTTATTCGTTGAACCATAGGGATCGGGTATGGGTTTGCCGCTTAGAGGGGGACGCCCCAATAACTAAGTAGGAGTTCGGGTTCGGGTGTGCTCTATTGAGCTCTGGGTAAGGCTCAGGGTTAACGGGTGATGGGTTTAGGCTGTAAGGCCTGGAGAATGGGCGGATGCGGGTAACAAGGTTATTGGAGGGGCGTTAAGCGAAGCGCCATTTGGGAAAGGGTTAGCAGGGGTGCGGGTTTCTGAGGGGTTGGAGTGGTGTTATGGGGAGGGTGCTGTAGGACTGGGTGGAGCTAGTGGCCTGGCCAGCTCTAACTCCCCGATGCTCGGCGCACGAAGACATTTAGTTCGGGTGTTTTAGTCAGTAAATCAAGGGGATTTGGGCTGTCCTTCACGTGAACTTGGAAACGGGCACTAAGATTAAGGGGTGCAGGTGCTTAAGAGACTAGTAAGACAGTGAGTGGGCCGGCCATACGATATAAGCAGGTTTCGTCCGGAGTCAGGCGGTCCCCTATGAAGCTTTGGGGTGTTAGAAGCGGCGTGAGTCAGTCGCAGGGTCGCTACAGGAATCCTATGGGTCTGTTTATGGGGTCATACTAAGGGTGGCCGAGTGCAGTGCTGCTTTCGTGCTGGATTAAGGCAGCGTAGGCAGGGAAGTGCTGGGAAACTGTCTTGTTTTGGATTACTGAGGTGGGGAGGGTCTGGAGGGCGACCGAACCAGTGGTCAAGTTTTGTGGTTTTGAGGTAAGGTGTTCTATATGGCTGCGGTGTCTGGGGTGGCAGGTTCGGATGTAGTTGGGATGAAAGCCCGCCTGACGAGTGTCGGAAAACGTATAATAATATGTCATATGGAGATGGAAAGGGTTATATAAGCAGCTAGTGGTGATATGTAGGCAAATTTGATATCCAGTCGGCAGTGGCTAGTGGCTGGGTTGGGGG